>NWSH02000525.1:5775004-5794311 GCA_002382865.2 Heliothis virescens | reverse complement strand
GAAGTCGCGCGGCAGAAGCTAGTTTATAAAAAATCTGCAATTGTTACATTTTTTACATAACGAACTGATCATTGTAAAATTCCATTGTTTGTTAATTTCGTCAATCAGCAATACTTTATCAACCTAAGCACAATTAACTTAATGATCCCGATAACCTTGTCTGACTAGTCATAACTTCAATATATTTTTCTTTAGGACTTCCCTCTTTCACAAGATCGGGAGAAAACAGATTCAAAGACGATCGTTAAAATAATTATCGATTTTTAATATAGGCAAATACCATATTCCCCGACTTTTGCGACGCATGTTTTGTTTCAGAAATATTCATAGGTTCCAAGAATGTTCAATAATGTAAAACGAAGCTTAGAATCGATATCATGCACCTATCTCATAAATATCACAATCGATACTGAATATGAAATGATATACTATTATTCGACCTTCCAGGTACACTTGAATGGAAATTGTTAGTTTATGTCGTGTACATCAATTTATAGTTATTGAATCCGCTATTGAAACCGCTCGAATGGTTTCACAGCTACCTAACCAACCGCAGTCAATACGTAAAATGTGAGGGATACACAAGTAATAAACTTCCCATCAACTTTGGAGTTCCTCAAGGCAGTCTGTTAGGCCCACATTATTCATTATCTACATGAATGATATTCTAAATCTAAGCCACAGAATGCAGAATTAATATCTTACGCTGATGACACAGTGATTATCTTCCATGAAAAAACTTGGGACGTTTATTTCAACTTAGCTGAGGAAGGTTTGGCAACAGTAGCACAATCTCTAAATTACAACCTGCTAACACTTAACATCAAAAAAACCAAACTAATGACATTCTTTCAAAACTCAGCATCCATCCACCTTCTAATCTCTCTCTCAAATTCCACACATGCTCTCCAAACACATCAAAGAAATTTGCACATGCGAAACAGACAAACAGACAAACAGACAAACAGACTAACAGACAAACCGACAAACAGACAAAAATTTTAAAAAGGATTGTTTTGGCTTCAGTAGCATACAAATAATGCATAACACTAATTTTTTCGAAAAAATATTCAATGTAAAGACACAGCTCTGTCTACAATTTTATTATATGTATAGATTCTCTGCGATGCCTAATTGTATTTCAAAAAAGTTTATTTTGACACGATTTCTTAGATTTCTACAAAGGATAATAAATAATTACATAAGAAACTTATTTGTTTATCTATAGTGTTGTCACGCCAAAACTACTGGACCGATTTGAATTTCGGTAATTTGGTACACAGATAGTCTAGAGCCTGAGAAAGGACATAGGCTACATACTTTTCACCCGGGTGCGGAAAATAGTTCCCTCTGGATACGAGAAGAACTTGCAAGCTTAACGAGTTCTTTAAGACGGGTGTATCACTACTATCTAACAGACTACTGGCTGCTTTATGAAATTTAAGGGAAATTGCGAGGAAAACCCGAGATTTCATGCATGGCAGTTTGTTTGCAGTTACAAGACGAACGAGCCAGTAAAGTATTTCGATAAATCTATACTAATATTATAAAGCTGAAGAGTTTGCTTGTTTGTTTGTTTGAACGCGCTAATCTCAGGAACTACTGGTTCGATTTGAAAAATTATTTCAGTGTTNTTTCATGCATGGCAGTTTGTTTGCAGTTACAAGACGAACGAGCCAGTAAAGTATTTCGATAAATCTATACTAATATTATAAAGCTGAAGAGTTTGCTTGTTTGTTTGTTTGAACGCGCTAATCTCAGGAACTACTGGTTCGATTTGAAAAAATATTTCAGTGTTAGATAGCCCATTTATCGAGGAAGGCTATAGGCTACTTTTTATCCAGGTGCGCGCAGTAGTTCCTACGGGAAAGCGGGTTAAACCGCTGGCGGAAGTTATTGTAGATGTAGATGGTCACAATTATAACGGCACACTAAATGTGAACTTGAAAACCACCATTAAAAAAAATGTTCCACGTACAGGTGCATAATAAAATTGTTTAGTGTAAATTTTACCTACCTGTATGTTGATTCCGTTTCTTATGTAAGTCTATCTTAATTAGAAAAAGACTAAAAACAGCAAATATTTTGTTGATCAGTTTAAGTTATGACGTATTTTAGTAATGCGTAAAAGATAATTTGTAAAAAATATTTATTTAATTGTTACGTTAGTTATCTATCATGCAATGCCCACGTGCACATTTGAAACAAATCTTAAACATCTCCACAATTTTTTTCCTGCTAAATAAAGTTAATTTTCACATTCGGAAATGAAATAGTAATAAATCGGAGATGAATTAAAATCTAAGCGTTAAAAAATTAATGTTTTCAGCACGTGAAATGTGAATTTAGTTGGCATTCCGCATTGCATGTGCCGACCGAGGTCACAGCATTGTTGTCATTACGTCAACGATTGAATAATAGTTTAGAAAAGAGGTGAGTGTTGGCACATGCCTCCTTTTCGCTTAATCAAGAAGTTGGCAATGCTATCGTATAGTCATCGCTCTACGTTTCATTATGCACCACCATAGGTACAGACGACAGCACATCAAGTAACCACAATCTGTTTAATTTCTGCAGTAGATTTTCAACCTTATCACAATAGAGTAAAGATAATATTCAATTGGTAAAGTTTGACAGATTCGTTTATGACGACATATCTAGGTGAAGTTTTTAGTAGCAACGAGTACCTGGACGCTTATTTTTCCATTAATTTTAAACCTCAATTATGATCACATTAATTAACTGCTCTGAAGAAATGATAATAATATTAGTTAAAATACAGGGGACAAGAATATTCTTTTGCGGGTAAGCAAGGCAGCACGAAAGGTTTATTTAAATAGCGCTATCCTCAACAATCTAGCAATTTATACATAGCAAATAGCTAAGTTGTTTTTGACTCTTCGTTACGTCGTATGCACTTCATAATTTCAGTGCCGCACTCTCGTAAGCTCATAGAGGAAACGCTGAAACTACACCTGCGGTTATAGCAAGGCATATAAATTTAATATGCTTTGGGTATAAAACCAGACGATTAATGGCCATTCCCAATATTCTATCTATCTCTGGATTTGCTTACCAACTAAAGATAGAATTTTGACATAAGCCCCATGCAAGTAATGTCAAAAACCTGTCTTTAGTAAGCAAATCCTAGATAGATTATTGAAATCCGCAATTAATTGGCTGGCTGAATATTGAAAATACATTCTGTCTGGTTTCTTGGAATAGGTGCCAACGTGTGGAATACGATGCAAGGAGCCTTCAAGAAAGCCCTGGCAATGAATTTTGTTAAGAAAGATGGAAGGTACAGAGTAACAGAAATTAAAGAAATAACGGATCCATGAAGTATCTTAAATATCAAACCCAATTTGGCTGGATGGGTAGATATGTTATACACGGCAAGAGCATTGTTTTCATTTGGCTACAGTAACTGAAAGGCTATATCATATTTTATGTTAATATATATTCAAGAAGTCTGCTTAGCTGACAAATGATTGGGTTCTTGTGTCATAACGATAACATCGTATCATAGCTCACATAGGTATGTGTTCTGTCTATTCTGAAACTTATATATAAGTTGGTTCCTCAAAACCATAACAATTCTTACAAATATAAAAAAATAGTAGCTCTGTCTGTCCGGGTTTCACGCCAATATTACTGAATCGATTTGGTACATAGATAGTTTAAAGACTGAAGTAATTCCCACAGGTTCCGGGTGAAATCGCGTGGAATTGCCAGTTTATCCTACCTAGAGAGAGAGGAGATAGTTGTCTGTAGTATTTCAGCATTTGTGATCGGGGCTAAACATATATCAGTACCTAAGTACATAGATAATGCATAGAACAGTAATAATTACACACACTTATGTGAGACTAGCTTCTGCCAGCGGTTTCACCCGCGTCCCGTGGGAACTACTCGGCGCACCCGGATAAAAAGTAGCCTATAGCCTTCCTCGATAAATGGGCTATCTAAAACTGAAAGAATTTTTCAAATCGGACCAATAGTTCCTGAGATTAGCGCTTTAAAAACAAACGAACAAGCTCTTCAGCTAATATATAGTATAGATTCTGGAAAAGTTGTTGCTATACTTAGTTCTTTATACTTTTCCCTGATGAAGTCGTGTGTCACGCTTCAAGGTTCCACGTTCTCATCACGCAGTCATCACGAAATTAACACTCACTCTTTGTCACCGTGCACTGGAAGATTTTCATTAGCCAGTCACCGGTGCAAACTCGATGTGAGCCGGTAAAAATGGCTGTACCTTAAGCTAACTTACTTTACACGATCGTCTCTCTATGACTTATTAATTAACATCGTTTTATTACGCCTCTTAGACTTGCCTATCTAATGAGAAAAGGCGTCAATTTAGTATTTTTATATTAATGCAAATATTTGCTGGAAAACTGGACATGTGGTCATTAAAATCTCGTTCCATTGGAAAAGTAAATGTTAAACTTTGCGATCTTTGTCACACTTAGAAATCGTGTTCAAAAATACACATACTTAGTAATTCCATTGAGTTCTATGTATGTTCTATATTAAATTGAATTCAGGATGACTGAAAAAAGGGGTGTACTTTTCTGCCTCGATTAGAAAAAAATAAACAGAACTCTCAATATTAATATGTACAGAACGCAGATGAACTGTATAGGTACCTAAAAATATTCCTGTTTTTATTATATTATTTTCCTGTTTAAAATCCAGTTGCACTTATTTGTGTTCACGTTATATAACATAATAACAGGTACCTACATAGGTATACCTAATCATGATATACTTTTCGAAAGAAAAACTATTATTACGTGTGAGTTGCTTTTTTGCAAATGAACTTCAGATTTCCACATGAAAATTTTCTTTTATAAGATAAAAATAGCGAAAAATCACTTGCAATTGAAGCTACGACAGTAATCCGCTTTTCAAAGAGAAAAAAAGGCTTTCCTTTTTGACAAGTCCTAGACACCATTATCTCTTAATTAAATAAGTGTCAAGTAAGCTGTTTATCTAGTCTTTCTTCTCAAGTGCAATGGGAGAATTTTTTGTGTTTATTTTACAAACTTCGTAGGGACCGGACAAACTACTTTTATTTCTGAACATAAACTACCGTTTTTTCCTTTAACACTGAAAAACCCATACCCAATTAAGGTAGTGTCAGTTGGAATATTCCTATTCGGATGAGAATTCCTTTTACTTGCTTTATGTAAGTATGCAGATTATGCATCTACGTCGTCATGAATAGGTCATCACATAAGAATAATGTGAACATTAACTAACATAGTTTTTAAGATTTGTTCTTACTAACACCTATGGATGTATAATAGTCCGAAATAAAGTTTTTTTATTTTGTTTATAACTATTGGAGTTCCGGTAGAATAAGACTCCAGAACCATGATGTTCTTATTGCATTTTGAATGATGGCCTTAAACCTTACACTCGGGTACCTTTTGATAGGTAATTTTATGGCGACAAAAAGTCGCATATTTGTACCTGCGAATGGAAGCCTTTTTTTCTGTTTTGGAAAGGTGCCAACGTTAAAATGTCACTTGTCCCTTACTATATATTTTAAGGCAGCTGGTGATGAAGAGTAAGTACTTACGTAGGTACCTAAAACGCTATCGGTCCTATTCTTTCATTATGCTTTAACAGATAAAGTTTCTGATGTGTGAATAATGAAAAGGGACAGTACAAAAGGGTACAGTTTTAATTCGGGTGGAAGTTATAGTTTGCCCAGAATGTTGGTGATGATAGCACGCGGGAACAGTTATGTACAAAAATAGCAAAACAAGGAAAGAAAAAATCTAGGTCAGCTAGAATTAATTTTGGAATGATTAAGCGGACAGTATCTGCATAAAACCGGTTTGTTATAACTAATGATGAATGGTACTATTAGCATTGTATATATTTACATGTATAACAACTTATACAACGAGCAGTCGATCCAACACGTGCGGGTTCTAGAAAACGTGACTTTCTGTAATGTTCTGACATGACATACAGACGGCAGGCGTGTCATTTCGGTATTAGCAATGTTAAGCCGCTAATGTTCGCAGGTCACGGGAATGTCTGTCCGTTTCAGACAGCCCCTTCAACAACTGTTGTACCAGTAACTCAAATATTTACATAACCGTACCATTTACCGTGCCTCGGTTTATGGATAGTTTCTGTCTTTTTATGTGGTGGTAATTCGCGTTATTAAAGTCAACTTAAAGTTATCAAAAAACAAACACATTAATGAATTTGTCTGTTTGCACAGGCAATCGTAGAATTATAATTCATGCGATTATCTCTAAGCATTTGCATGCATTCGTATAATGAATGCTTTAGGAGTATTTCAATGGCCATTTCTCTTCTAAAATTTCATCATCAAAGATTATTGTTCCAATGAATCTTTTCATACGCAACAGTAGCTGCAGTCTCCTTTCATTATTTGAACGAACCTGACACTGTGATGTGATCATAATGCTGATTGTCGATACAAACCGTCGTTTGGTCTCAAGATATTATTAGGAGCTATGTTTGTTAAACATCGTCTTCTTAGAATCGAGTGGGTGTCGGTTTATAATCCGAATTGTCGCGAAGACGTATACCGTCAGCCGTAACGCGATCCACGGGAGTGATGATGTCTGCAAACGAAACAATAGCACTATGTCAACTACCGGTTTCTATATTCACAGAGACTCTTAGATGATCTAATTTTCTTCAGTCTATTGTAAGCATATTGATAGGAAAAACCGGATATCATGTTTAAATCTCGCAGTATTGAACTATTGAGTGCTGAGTAAATGATAAAGTTATAAAGAAACAAATGTTATAGTGTATTATATTCTGAAGAAAATGTAGATTAATTAAGAACTTTAAAGAATAAAAATAACCAAAAGAAAAATGTGGAGATTTCTTTTATCCTCCAGTGCGAGTTGAAAACCTTTTAGGTATCTCTGCAAATCGCTGCTATTTCATTTGTACACAAAATTCTTATGAATAGGTTAAAATTTCTCAACCGGTTTAGCACAAAACCTACAATAGACGCCAAAACACTTTGGATCTATTCTATGACATCGAATATAAATAAATAGATTTAAACGATGCAAGCATTGGCACCGTGGAGAAACCTGGCCCTCCCATTGATCGGATTTATGCAACCACGATGCAACATGGAAGACAAAATGGCGGCCGGACGACATTGTAACACAAGAATTTTATAAATATGCAGATACTAAAGAAACAGCTCATTTACTAGAATGTTTTATTATCAGCGGCTGTTAATTGTAATCCGACTACTTTTTACAGCTTTTGTAAAGACATTAGTTATGTCTAGCCATGTGAATACTTTGCAGACGTCTTCCAGTCTCATAAACTTGAGTCCAAAGGTACGATGACTGTAGCACGTGGCAGTGAAATGCAAGATTTTATCTCTTTTGTTTATTTTGGTTAGTATCTAAAGCAGTGTCTGGATTTCAAAGATAAGCTCTGTGGACTCAAAATTACTATCTTATCTTTGTTTCCGTATGACTTCATCTAATTTGTAAAGGATTTCGCTAAATGTGATATGGGGACCTGCTAAACATTTAATATCAGTTTCTGGTTGGGTATGGTGCAACAGCTTTGCCATTAAATTATCTCTTTCTTGGAATGATTTACTAAATGAATGTCAATAAGCTTCAGCTTATCTTTATACTACATTTGTTTGTTGATCATTAGAAATTAAGTCTTGAATACATGACTGATTAGTTTAGCTGGAAAACCAGCCAGCATTTTACTGCATAACTGCAGTTTACCTTGAACTCGAGTGTTCTAGTACCTACATACATACTTAGTTTTAGTGAAGTTGGCGAATAGTTTCTTATCGGAACATTTTGATTTGGTTTACCTATTGCCTATTTTATGTAACGTCTGTTATGGTTTTCAATGACGTAGTCATAGCAAATGTGGTTTGATTGCACCACTTATTCAATTTTGTCTTCTTCAGCTACAACGTCATTCATAACTCTAAACAGCATTCTATTATCATTAACTTCACTTCAGTATAAAACAAATTTAATGAATTAACCTCGTGAAACGCCTGACAAAACCTGTGATTTTTCAACTTTTTCAGAATTTATGAAATCAATTGAGTTGGTCAATTGATTTCATAAATTCTGAAATATATAACATAAGTTTGGCAGGATTGAAGTTGTTGCTGTTGCTTAATTGTTTTCTCTTTATTGAGCTCAAAAAGTGAGATTAATATTAAAAGTGCATCATGCAGTCACAGCGGATCTTGGCCTTTATACTCAAGATTTACATATTTAGCTCAATTGCACCAGTCTGTTGGTATTTCTCAGTTTTCGTGCAATTAAATTAAGTTTGTTTTGATGAATATTTTTAGCATCGCACTTATCGCGTCATTACGGCACGGACCATGGTCATTATTTTATGATTAAAGTCTCGTGCTCGTGCCACAGCCATAACAGATTTGTTGATTATTTTACCACGCTAGACGTTTTACATTATTCTAATGACTTTTTTCTAACAATGACTGTGTCTAATTATATTTTGCTATTTTAGGGAAACCCCTTTCTGATGTCCTCACAGAAGTTTAGCGGTGCTAGTAACCTGTTGGTTTATATACAAACTTTGCGGGTGTGGATCCCCGCCTTCGCTTGCACTTTGTTCTGAAAGGGGGACAGTGACGTCGACCTCGACGTATTCAGACGTATCGATAGCTTCGACGCATGCGTAACTGTTCGTCGATGTGTGAGTAAAGTGTCTGGTGGAGCACGCGGCCGGTGCGTGCTCCTCTTTCTGTCTCGCTTGGTCTACATATCTGCATCCTCTTCCCCTGTGCGCGCACGGCCGGGGAGCACCGGTAAGTTTAAAATACCACTGTAGCGAGGGTTACAGCTCAGTGGTGATCAAGCTGCGCTTCTGTACAGTCGAAAGTCTTGCACCGTGTGACGTTCGCTGAAACTGTTGTGACTACTTTTTTGCATTGTAGATTTGTGGAGGCTGTTCGCTAGATTGAAACCTTGAGTCCAGTTAGCTACGGCTGTTGCGAATTTCTTACTGAGAACTAGGTAAGTTACAAAATATTTGGAACGCATGATTTTTACCAAATAAGTAAAACAGAAGTATGAAAAGTAAGGGATTATTACCGAATAAGGAAAGTAGGAATTGAACGAAAAGAAAAGGATCGAATATTCTGGTTTAACTAACGGTTAGTGAGCAGCAAATGGCCGACTTGTTCATCGGCGAGCGCTTTCTCTCTCATCGACGGGCCCGCTGGCCGCTAGTTTAGCTACTTCGGGCTAAACTAAATCACTTTCCATTGCATGGTTATTATTCTGAGTGGCGCCTAACAGTTATGTGGCGCCTATTTTTTTTATTGACTAAAATTTCCATTATCATCTCCTAACGTGTAGGTCTAAGATTAGAAGTTAAAGGATAACGAAAAGGAGGCAAAATACCCTGATTTATAAAAATAAAAGTGGTAAAATAATCTAATATTTTTCCATTAGAATTAGATTCACGATTATTTTTCTTGAATTGATTTTCTGTTTAATTATAAATCTCATCTAGTTAGTATCGGAGGAATGAATTAAAATAGTTCCGCTTAGTTGAACGCGTACTTAATCGCTGGTCCTTTACTCGTGTGGACCGAATCGTTCAAGTTGGTATTCTTTAATTTTTTCTCAACTTTTACCTGCTCCTTTTGGAGCGAGGGTAGCCTTTTTACTACCGTACCAATGACAATCGAGAAACAGGTTATTTTTTACAGAAAGAAGTTTATTTTGTGCACATCAAAAATATTAGCTAAAGAAAATTAAACCGCATTATAATTTTATTAACTAGCGGAAAATTAACCAACCGCGATATAAATACATGTATGCAAATAAATAAAATTGGAGTGTATTTAATACAAAGAATATTTTTTTACTTAGTGGATGTGGATTTGTACACGGTTCATTTAACATTTTTTTTTGTCTGTCGGTTTGTTTTGGCTAAGATGAAGTTAAATTTGACTTTTATCTGGAAAATAATTCCTTATAATAAAAAGTAATTCCCCATTATGTGTTAATTATAAAATTATAGTCGTAGAGGTGATTCACCTTCATTCACCATCCACTTCATACATGGAAAGTTTTCAGAAAAAAATTAACCCGATGTCCTTCTGACGTGCTCACGAATTCAGCTGTTCAAATATAAACGTCACGAGACCTTTGCTTCGTATGTTAATAAATTGAAACAAGGAAATGATTTGATAGATCTCATGGATGATTTATAAATAGCACAAGTTAATAATGAACCTAAAATCAGTTTTCTTTCATCTCGGTCAACCAAATCTAAAAGAATAGTTAATAAAATCAAGCTCCGCAATCTAGGTCGCCGCCGTCAGATTGTTTGCGCAAAATTGTTCGGACACGATCGCGAATACTCTGGAACACTTGAAAGAAATTAATAGCTTGAAAGAAACAAGGATCGTAAACATTTTATTAGTTTTACAACACGTGAACGTTTTTCAAATGTATTACCCAACGCAGCTGGTTGTTATGAAACAGTCGTTAACTCGGATAACGTAGCTACTGTTGAGAATGAGGAAACCGATACTCATACAGAATATGACAAATATTTAACATTAGTTTTTTCCCCAAAAACTTGTGATTTTAACAATACTGTACATCAACAGGGACATCTAGTAGATGAGCTAATTATTACTGATTGTCTTGTTTCTTTTCTTTTCATTTTATTGTAAGCTGTTAATGTCCCCATCATAGAATTGTGCTTGGTTATATTCAAATTTTTGGAGCACCTACGTTCGGATGAGAATATTCAATCCTTTTTCATTCTTTCTAGCTACATAAATACTTGTATTATGTATTGAAATGATCTCAGATTTTATAAGATAGACTTTATCACGATAATTGAACCTTTTAACCTTTGATTATGAGATCAATAGAGGGCAAGTTGCTACCAATTGAATAACAGTCTGACCATGATTTCATCTAACAACAGACAGGCGTCTAGGTCGAGGACTGCAAAGTAGGACTGTCGTAGCCATGATTTCTAAGGCCTGCATCTCATTAGTGATTAAGAAAGATAGATATTGAGGTTATTGCAATTTAGGAATTTCTTTTGACAGATTTGACAAGTGTTGGTAGAAGACAAGATGCTCGCCAGCTCAGCAATGGAAATGCAAGTGGAGGAGGCTCCTCTGGCCCTGCAGCGCTTGTGGAATCTGACGCGTGCGCGTCTCGCTGGTACATCCACCGCTCTTGATGTGGAACCGGCTTTCGGCGAGTCTTTGCCACCGGCTCAGGTAATTTGCGTATTTTTATTTTACCCAAAATCTAGTAATTTACTTGGTTTGTCAGAAATTCAGTGCAATACGTCAAAAAATGTAGATGAACAATTTGTATTTATTAGTAACGTAAATTTCCAAAGAAGTAATACATATCCGTGATCTAAAGGTGGAATATTCCTTGATAAGAGATTCCTCACAAATTAATCATGATATCAATGTGTAATATATTTCACTGTAATTTCTTGGTCGATGTCATATCATACAAACACGCAGTAAGTCAAGGGCTACTACTGTTCTGTCCTCTTTTCTTATCAGGGATATACACATACATTTGTCTCTATAATTCATTCAAGATAATTTCTTTATCTTAAACATATGATACAATAAATAAATGAATCATGGAATATTATATGATTCCCATTTTGTTGTAGGAGTTTGAGGTGGCGCCTAAAGTCTTGCTGCCCGCTCCTAGCGATTATGAAAGCGATGGCGAAGAAGCATTCCCGGAGTTAGAAATTCCTGTAAGTATACAACTATGACACAGTTTCTGTTTACCCATTTAGTACTAATTGCCAGGAAGAGAATGAAAGTGATGTTTGAGAAAAAAAAACTTGGCAGCATTTTTGGGGCGTGGTTTGACGAAACACATTACGTACGAGTTACAACACTAACGACATGTCACACAAATAAACGATATATTTATCAGTTCTAATGTCAGAACATGAACGAATTCTCTTGTTTTATAAATAAATCGGCGGATAACCACACTTGGCAGAATTGTTTGGAATTTCGTCATGTGTACAGACTTGTAAGTCCCATGTTTACAAATTTCGTAAAGTATGTCACACGTTTCCCGACGTTTATCGCTTTATCAACGTTCTTCGACGTCACTACGACTCCCCCGCGTCTAGACAACGAAGGTATAATTAGATAAATAATTGATAACACCTTAAGGTGAGCGTCGTAGTAAAATCAGTCGTAGACAAACATACATTCGACTGTCTTCAAATTGATTGAGCATTTGTCACGCTTCGTCGGCTCGTTACTCAAGCGTTAAGGTCAATCACATAAACTTGATAGGTTTCCGACGACATCAAATTTTGGGAGGTCGTAGCCTTCATCAATGAATTAGGACGTTTGGTACAAAAATAACTGTAGCGTTTCCTATAGCAAAAAAGATTCGTGTAGGCGCAGCGGAATTCGGAGATTACAGTGACTTACAGAAATAACTCGAAGGAAATGTCTCGAAATACCTTTACCAATATGTACGAATGGACTTTGATCCTGGTTGAGAGATGCGGTAAACAAATCAATTTAACTTCATTGCGTCGTACATCTAACTTATGTGATATGAGTTGATGCTTGGTCATCCCATTTATCGGCGATAGCACTCAATGAGATTCAATCACGGTCTTGATTGGAATACAATAATGCTATTGTAGGTACATTAACATCAACATATTATCGTACCCATGAATGAGATAATTTATTTTCAGATGTTTTCTTTCATTTCTTTTGTTATGCAACTAAACACCGTACGGTGACTGACAAGGTCGTAAATAAAATAATACAAATTACGACGTAATGTTTCTTCACCACAATATTGGCAACAGTTTATGAAACATCACATGGGGCGCTTAAGCTCTGCCAAATGGGTGCAGCTTATGTTTAGGTCTTGATTTTCCTTTATTCTTTCATCTGAGGGCCAGTAGATCGGTCATTGTGTTTTTTGATTAATTTAAACTTTTGATCGGTACTAAAATGCTCGCAGTGAAGACGCATGATGAGTTTGAGAGTTTTGAGGAAGTGTTTGAAGATTCAGATTGGCCTGATGTACGATCTTATAATATTGTTAAAGTGACGTGTGGAGTATATTCTTTTAGTTATATAGTGGAACGAAGTAAAACGTGTGGTGTTTTTTCGTAGGAGGCAACTGATGTCCCCAACAAGGGCATCTGGTCTGAGAGTGCGTACAATAAGGAGGTGGTGCTGGATGCCAGCACGCTGGGCGATGTCCCTGCCGTGTACCGCGTGCCGCAGCCCGCCCCCCATCAAATGCCCGTCATTGGCGTGTACATCGACCCTCGCGTCAGAACCGGCTTCCGTTACAAAGTCAGACCGATGCAGGTGAGACCAGTAATTTAATTTATGTCTAAATATTGTCGCAATTACACACTCGATTCGCCGATCTGTGGGAAATCGTCTCATTTATAACAAGAAGTGTTGACGATTGCGTGACTAACACGATACATGCAATCCTCCACATTTCGAAGCTCAAAAAGAGTTAAAAGTTAATACGGAAAAAAAAAATGATATCGATTCCTCACACGATCACATTGAATGTTGCTTGACCATCGACCAATCTGTATTGTAAATCAATCTGGAAACGCTTTTGTCATCAATCGAAACTCCCCTTGGGAAACAAACAGAAAAACGACGAAGATCCATTGTATTCGGGCAAAATTATTTTGAACTGGACTGCGAAAGAAACGACTAAGTGGATGAAAGAAAGTTATATGAATTGAATCTGGATAGACGTAACAGCTGACTTTAGACATGCTATCGCGTTAGATATTCCATAAAGTAAAATGTTCATAATCCAGATTAAAGATATTTTAGAAATATTATTTAAATTTGAAAGAACAGAGCCTTTTTAATTTGGAAGAATAAGTAAATCGGTTGTGGTTAGTTTCGAACATTTTTGCAAGAATAATCCTTTTCAGAATCAAGAGGATGGTGAGTTTCTTCATGTCTTACAGAAATGTTCATGGAATAAACGAAAGTTCTTGATTATTAATTGGCTATTTTGATATTTCTCCGAATTGTGAGTCCACTTATAACAAAACACATTAATAAAAGAATCTTCGCAAAATTCCATTTCACGTAACCACAATCGATGTTAATTCTAATTAATTTGTAAGTTATGTCATATTTGTTTCTGACTTGACTCCACAAGCGCGATACATAAGGTTGTCATAAAAATGCTTTATAATTTTGATGCACAAAAATTTAACATCAAACAGTACACAAAGTTATATCGACTTTTATTTAATTTTAACTACAAACTCCTTTTATAAAGTTGATTCTATTAAATACACAATTTAACTTGTAATAGAAGTCTTTGTATTCATGTTTTAATTTTCTAAAGCAGTTTAATATTGTAATGGCAACCTTATACTTGATGTCTAAAGCTGCTGTTATAAGTTCCAATGTTGATTGGTGACCTATCTTTGTGCAAATCAAACTCTAGAACATTCGCTAGTCGATTTCAGCAGTCCAGGGGAATTTGGAAAAATTAGAGTAGCGGGGTGTTAGATCAGTGAGTAGCGGTGTCCGTTGCTGACATTTCCAGACTGAAAATATCATCAACGACCAGCTCAGCTGACTTGCGTGTATTGCCACTGGTTGTGTGCACTTGTAGGCGATGGTATGTGGATCGTCCAGTTTTTCAGACCCTCGCCCAGAGCGGCGTTGACATACAAACTTCAAGAAACCTGCAGAGACCCGACAGGTCGAAAGTGACATACTGGCTGGCGGCATGTTATGTCCATAATAGGTAAACCATAAGTATCATTCATAAGGGCATTACGCCATTGTTAATCATATCAATGTTCTATTAAAAAAAACTTACTTTTTAGTGGTCTTGATATGATTATTTTTTCATTTCATTGTGAATGCTATATGGGAAATTTCTAACTATCGCTCGTTCATTGTATCAATCACAACTTCGCACATTTGTCAAAGTAATCTCGTAAGCGCTAGAAAGGCAAACCCTATTTATAGATTAGATGATATGAAGAGATGGTCATAACAGATCACGAACTTGATTTTGATAAACAAGAAAAATGTTCCAGTGTAAAAGATTGCAAATTGTTATTAATTTTCTTATTTATTTATTAACTAATAAATTACCACGAAATTTTGTTGAATCACAATTGAGGAGTAAAATATGATATGGATCTTTAGTTGTTGTGTTGACATGAAAAGTAATAAAATGTTTAATTTTTCAGACTCTGGATGCTCCACCCCTATCAGTGAAGCCGAGGTACTTGTTCGGAGGCAAGGCCCTCACTCTGCAATCAATCGGTCGTGGATATGCCCGACGCCTAACGTTTGAACCAGTCGGATCCAAGCTCAATGAGAATGACAACTTCTTTTGGACTGACTCCAGACCCGAAGGATTTTTGTTTGAAATTGAGGCTGTTTCTGTCGGAGACAAGTTTACAATTTATGACGCTAACCATGAACCGCAAGGCATTTTGGAAGTGGTTCAGCAGCAGGTAGTTAATTTCCTATGAAACCAAACAAAGAGAGATATTCGTTTATTTACTTAAATAGCAGTTAACTAATAATTTCGTTTCTATTTTCCAGAAAAACCAAATTGAAATTGAACAGAACATTCACGACAATGGATCCATTGACAAGAAAATCAAAATCAATACCCTCTGCAAAGTGGAGTGGTATGAAAACGATGGTGCTGTTAAATTGGTGCCCGTGACTGGTGTGGCCATTTTGAAAAAGGGCAGAGGAAATGCAACCGTATCTCGAGTAGTTAACGTCGCCATTGGCATCAAACAGCTCAAGAAAGGTTACGAACTCAAGCCGGGCATTGAATCGTCCTCCAGAAGGGTGACCGTCAATGGTGGTGATATTAAAGACATTCCTTGCCAGTATTGTATTGTTGGCTTAGAGAAATATGAACTTCCCGTTATCGGTAAATACTTTTTTCCTGCGTTTCTGTCTTTCATTAAACGACAAAATGAAGTAGATAGTTAACGAATTTGTTATTATTTCAGGAACCTATGTTGATCCTCGCATCATTCCTGGTTTCTACTACCGCGTCCGTCCGGCGGGTAGCAGGAGGCATCTCTTCGAAGGTCGCAGTTTGTTGCTGCAGTCCATCGGCATGGGATATGGAAAACGCATTACCTTCAAACCTGATACACTCAATGAGCCAGAAAATTATTTCTGGTCCGACTCGCATCCCGAAGGACTTGGTGTAGAGACTCGTGCCATTCATCCGGGCATGAAATTCACCATCACAGGAAATGGGGTTAGTAGTAAATAAAGTTTTTAAATATTGACGATTTCTTTCTGAAACGCGTAAACAATATACGACACCATCTCCTCACCTGTTTTATTTCATTACCTGAAGCAGCCAAAGACAACGTTTATATATACAGTACGTACTGCACAGAGCGTATGATAAACAGTATCATGTACATTCTGGTACCACCTCTTGGCAGGTTGCCAGAACAATCATTTACATTCTCTGAGACAGGTCACACATAAAACTTGCTTCAGACTGATTTGTTTACTTCTTTCTATTTATACTGGTGTCAAAGTTCAAGATACTTTGGCAGAAGGACAATTTCTAATTGCATTTTACTTTGGCTTCTGGCCAAGCATATGTATATGTATGAGACTTGATTAAATAACCTTGGCAGTTGTTTTAGAATGCTTCTATTTTTAATCACGTTATTTGTTTTGTTTTGCAGGGTCTGTTGGGTGAAGCCAGCGTATTCCGTGCCGATTTGCCACAAGCTGAAGAGAGGACTGAATATGTGGAGATCCCAGGGAAGCGGGGCATGGCAGTAGAGAAATATATCCATGTCGACGTCACATGTCATGTAAAGTTGGCCACTACCGGTGGTGGGTCAGCGGACTCTGAAGTGCACCTTATGAAGGTTTCAGGAGTGGCCCTGGTACGCAAGGAACCAGGCCAAGCCGTCGCCAAACTAGTGAAGGTCTTCAACGTGGGCTTGGATTCACAACTGAACCTTCTGTTCGCTCACTCACAGACCGAGCTCACTTTCCATCCACTGCCCTAAATACATCACGAGGTCCGAATGGTGTTGCAATACCTGTGATGGTAGTCGCCTCACACTTAGGTATTGTCATACCAAAAACCTACCTGGCGCGACATAGGTTTCGTCAAATGCCAATCGATTGGTCTCGAGTCTGCAACCGAGAAATGGTCTGATATGTAAGGCCGATGCTGTTTGCGATTCGGTTGTATACTCGTATCAGCTGCTTGCTGAGAAGTATCACTACGAGCTGCTCATCATCAAGCTCAAGATTTACCATCAACGCTGTGAAGACTGCTATAGTAACGACACAAGTTAAGGATTCCATTATTGATAATGATATACCTATGTCACATAATGGAGCCCATCACCTTGATATTATACGGCGTAATGTGTCGGATTTTAATGTTACTATGAGTAATTTCCAAAAGCAAAGATTAATCAGTATTTTAATTTTATTCATTTGTAATTTGTTTATTTGTAATACCTATGAAATTAGAATTTTGAAATTTTGTACCGGAGAGAGTAGTAAAAGACTAGTGTTACATTAAAATGAGTTATTACTGTTTCGGGACATAATTTAATTTTGTTATTTTCTTCTCGAATATTGTAAACATTAATTTATCAATAAATCTGATTATTTTATTAAAATGTGTTTTTAATTTCCTTTACCAAATGTGAGAAATGTAAACCCAAAAAAAAAATACATTTATTTTTTTCTTGTCTGTCCTACGGTGAAAGTACATACTAAAGAGGATAACCATTTCGATACTAAAATAAAATTAGTAGACAATAGATGGCACTGTTAAGATTNCATACGCCGTAATGTGTCGGATTTTAATGTTACTATAAGTAATTTCCAAAAGCAAAGATTGATCAGTATTTTAATTTTATTCATTTGTAATTTGTTTATTTGTAATACCTATGAAATTAGAATTTTGAAATTTTGTACCGGAGAGAGTAGTAAAAGACTAGTGTTACATTAAAATGAGTTATTACTGTTTCGGGACATAATTTAATTTTGTTATTTTCTTCTCGAATATTGTAAACATTAATTTATCAATAAATCTGATTATTTTATTAAAATGTGTTTTTAATTTCCTTTACCAAATGTGAGAAATGTAAACCCAAAAAAAAAATACATTTATTTTTTTCTTGTCTGTCCTACGGTGAAAGTACATACTAAAGAGGATAACCATTTCGATACTAAAATAAAATTAGTAGACAATAGATGGCACTGTTAAGATTTCATGTTAATGATCTATACGCTAGATGGCGTTAACTAAATGGTCATGTTAACGTCGCACTAGCCACTATAGCGCGTCCAAGCTTCGGAATAGTTCCGCCAGATGGCGCTGTACGAACAAAAAGTTTCAAAGTTTATGAGTTCAGTTGCCTCTACCACGAGCGCGCTTTGCGAGCGTCGAGCCGTGTAGAACAAGTTATGACTACGTAGAGACACAGATACGAGTTGAGTTGAGCGCGAACACTCTGCCTGACTCGGCCGGCGGACGGCAACCGCGCTGGGGGTCTTGACGTCGCACGATATTACTATACGAAAGTCGCGATGTGCCAAATAATAACTGGAAGACAGTGAATTGGTGCGATAACACGATTTATAACACGAATATATTACGAACGGTGANTGTAGAACAAGTTATGACTACGTAGAGACACAGATACGAGTTGAGTTGAGCGCGAACACTCTGCTTGACTCGGCCGGCGGACGGCAACCGCGCTGGGGGTCTTGACGTCGCACGATATTACTATACGAAAGTCGCGATGTGCCAAATAATAACTGGAAGACAGTGAATTGGTGCGATAACACGATTTATAACACGAATATATTACGAACGGTGAACACCATGGCTGAAGTTAGGTGCGCTAGTGTTTTATTTATGTGCATTTTATATAGTGTCACAAGTTTTAATCTAGAACCGAGGATCCCTGTTTTAAAGTTTGGAGAGCCTGGCTCGTATTTTGGATTTTCTGTTGCGGAACACCTCACCGTCAATGGAGATGGATCTAACGTTAGTTGGTAAGTGACGATTAGATCTTAAACGTAACTTATCTTTATAGTAATAAGACTTTATGATGTCATATGTGAAGGTCGCCGCCTTCCATATGCTCTATCGGTCTGTTGATCTTACTTCTTTGAATGTTATGTACGAAAACTTATGTTCGAGTATGATATGAAAATTATCAGAAATTCTTATCAAGAATTTATG
>NWSH02000525.1:5737989-5748031 GCA_002382865.2 Heliothis virescens | reverse complement strand
AATCATATGATTTATTGTTACTTATTTATTCAGTTAACAGTGCGTTTCTCCAAGAACATTACCATTTGTTTATAAAGAACTTTAAATCGACATCGCTTTCTTTTTCGTAAATTGAAATAACGCACGCGATAATGCGTTGTGCCATACTCAGGCGAAAATAAATTTGTTTTCTGAAGCTATCAGCTCTTGTATTTATTGCCAGGACACGCTTTAAGGAATGCTGCAATTAACAAGACCGGTTGCCCAATGGCGTCATCCTGGATCGTTCACTTTATTTTTGGCAGTCTCAAAGAGCCTTATGAACTTGCATGCAACACAGGCCGTCTTTTTGAAATACTTGTGTTTTATTTTCATGAATGAAGTGAATGGACGTATAATGAGTGTTTTATGGTTTTAATAGGTATTTAGCATATTTACTGCATTTGTGATTTGCGAATTATCTGTGTAGATACGCATACATTTATGAAATCCAATAAAATTAAATACTGTGCCTTTATCGTGGTCGCAACAAAAAAATACCTAAGAGAAGGCGTAGTTTTTGATTTCCACACACAACCTACTCGAAGAATTGAAAGATGGTCATGCCATAATCCCACATTATAGCGTAAAATGTAACACTCTATCATGTGATACGTTTCGTAACTTTTGGATTATAGTAATAACTTCTATCTACATAATAATATATAGTTTACAACATTCAACATCATTCGGTATCTTTTACGATTGCTGTAAAAGTTTACTCCTAAGCATTACACTTTCACATTATGATTGACAATAACCTGTGTTATTGCAGTTTTTATACCTTTATATGAAGGAAAGAAAGATAAGTACGTTTAATGTTAAAATTAACTATGTGGAAGAATGTTGATATTAAATGCACCCAGTGATACGTCGTGACCAAATGTTTTGACAAAATGATTAACGGATCACTTAAATATTTTAATGAGATCCGTATAAATTAAGACATGTTACGTCAATGTATAATCATATTTATTGCAAAACAGGTTCATTGACCCGTGTGTTGACTCGACTACAAGTCGTATGTTGATGCTTTTATGAACTTGACAAATAACGCGCAAGACGTAGAAAAGTAATCCACATGCGGTGTTCCTCATCGAGCAGTCTTTCCAGCTTTAGGCAACGCTCAAATTGAGGGATAGTTCCTCGATTTGAGCGTTGCCTAAACTGAACAAGGATTTTCTTTATACGGAGCAGATAGTAGGCAACCTTGTTCACGAATAAGGTTTGAAGCTATCTAAAATAATAACGGAAGACTTCTCACTAGGAAGGCGTGTCATGACCTTACAGATCATACTTAGTATATTTATAGACAGCCGAAGAATCGATAGCTACATTTGAGAGCAATAAAAACAGGTCAAAATTGAAGACATCATGAATGCTGCGTAGTTTTTTTTTCAAGTTAATACCTAGGAAGATTAAGTAACCCTACCTACTAGGAAGAGATTTAATATTATAAGTGATCATAATAAAAACATGAGATTCACATAACTTTGTCCGGTAATGTAAGAATTGGGATATTTATTTCAATAGGGGAGCTAATATCTCTCAATAACAATGAATTGACTCATACATTATTTATTTGTTGGTTACACAAACCAATAAATAGATTACGCATAGCTATTGAGTTCGTCACACCGCCTGAATTTTATTATAGGATTGCTCTCGGAAAGGAAAATTACTGTGATCCTACGGAAATAAGTATGAGATCACTAATTCTTCTTAATAAAGTGATTCATTTGTTTTGTAAGTAAAGTATTCTGTTAATTAATCCGCAACGTTTATTGAAAGTTAAAGAGCAATGAAACAGCTTTATTTTTAGTTTTGTGATACTGTAGTGAGACTCTTAATAACTTTTAGGAACTTAGGCCTTAACATGCTATAACTTACAGACTAAGTTAATAATATAAGTCTTGA
Source organism: Heliothis virescens (assembly GCA_002382865.2). NCBI lineage: Eukaryota > Metazoa > Arthropoda > Insecta > Lepidoptera > Noctuidae > Heliothis > Heliothis virescens. The sequence goes on along the minus strand of NWSH02000525.1, from coordinate 5,746,096 downwards.
TGTTTTTTTTTTTATCACAGGATAATGGGTGCCAGTGTGACACGTTCTGTAGTGCTATTTTATTACCCTACGTGTGTTTAGCTTAACGAATCTGCACTAGTTTTTCTAATAAACATGACTGTACAATGTTCGCGATACAGTCACAGTCTATTCATGCTGAACAAGATTACGACTAACTGTTACTAGGTATTTATTTTTATAGATAAGGCATGTTTCAGGTTATGACTCATTCAGTAGTATTTTAGTCATACTACTCTGTAACGTGTAGTTGTGAGAACGTAGAAGAACGCACATTAACCTATATTTATTATGACGTTAGTGAAAAAAGCGCTCACTCGCTTTATACACACGTTATCTATAAAAACTGTTATGGGATGTTTGTCCTAATCTGAAATTTCGAGGATGAATCAGCGCGTGAAGTGCATTGACCCCGCGGCACACAAGTGTCAGCTTTATTTATGTGCATAAATGCATTTGCATAATACATTTCAATTATGTTGCACGTCAAGTTGGCGCAAAGGCGATTTGAATATCGACCTCACGACTGTCTCTTCTGCGGAATATAACGAAATGATGTTCATTTTATACACATAAACAATCTTTTAAGGTATAACTTTACAATGGTCGAGGCCCTGCTTTCCCCACGCTTGAATATTTTTCAAGAAAACTCTCAATCGCTTTCACCTATCTGGTTTCTGTTACACAACGGTCGTTATAAGAAAAGTTCTGCTTGTATAAAAATCACTATTTTATCTTAATCATTCAGAACACAACAAAAGATCACAGGAAAATTACGAAAAACTTTACAGCTTGGAAGGCATGCGTATTTATTGAAAACGGAGATGAAAAAATTATACCAGTAAGTACAAAGCAATTATTTTGCAAAATTGAAAGTCCATACAATGTTTCCCAGATAAGTGACATCATACGCCATGTTCAAAGCCCAAAAAGGCACAAAATGGCGAATAAACGTGTCGTTGCCGATAAAATGCGTGTGGCAACACTTAAAATGCAGCTATTAGGGCAGGTGCATTATTTCTGCTGCGTCTTGGCACCTCGGCACTGCAAACTGTGCCCTGCCAGGAATTTGCGTGGGAGATTATACCCGTTTACTGTCGCCATGTCTTTTTGATGCCTCGTTGGAATCGATATTCGAGTTTTCTCTTTTCGATTGAATAACTTAAGCCCTTTGTTATGGTATTCATACCTGGGTACCTATAAACTTTGCTCCTCGGATACAAATTAAAATCGTTGCCTATGATAAAGCGTGTCGATAATAAAACGTTTTAATTTAATTTGACCTCGTATTGGTGGTAAAAAAAATGTGCTCTATGACTACAAATTGAAATAAGAATTCAATTTCTTCCAACATTATTCGTTAATGTAAATTGATTTCGTGTTAACATGGACGAGCGTTCTCGTTCTTCGATCTTCGAAAATAATACTACACGTACGAGAACGGGTAGATAAATAAGGTGTTCGATGTTATTACATTAGGGCGAAAATGCGAGACCAATTTATGGCGAGCCCAGAATTATCTTAAGTAAAGTTCATACAAAATGAATGGTATTAATCCCACGCATTATTAGGTGCAGTAATATCTGCCTACAGACAGTCGGCTATGATTTGACCGTTGGTTGTAATTACGTGTCGTAAATCGGCCGTATCAACGTTTGCAGGGATCACTCGAATGCAGTTCTGATTATACACGCCTTACCACCTCCTACGTTATCGGCCGTATCATTGACTTTACCGATTTCCATTTAATTTTATTATCGTATTGATAGAATGATGGTCGATATTTTATGTAATTGTTTGGAAAAGTAGGTGGCAAGTTATACGTTCAGAAAATTGAAGCTCAATTTATTTTCGAATATAAAATACTGGCACCAAAAAACTATGAGCATAAGTGCTGGTATGTATGTACCCATATCAACACGCCAAAAGTGTTATCTACAACATTTCGTTACGTGTACCGCTTAATGATTAAACGCTCGCCGCAAAAAGCCACGACGATGTTTTTGGAATCCCCATTAAGACGCTCCTCAATCCTGATGGTGGCTGCAGTAATAATCGATTGTCGAAGAAGCTTGCACACCACCATATCGGATAATTAATCATGCACTTATAAGGCCTTCACTACAAAATTACCATCCGTAATAAGCTGTGGACAGCGATTTATTACAGAAACAACATGTGAAATATCGCTCTCGGTACACAAGAAAGCTTTTTGTTCCTCCAAAAGCCGTAAAAATTGCAATCACGCTGGTAATATTAAACATTCACGGGCGAATTGCATTCATAATTAAACATTTGTGTTTCTTGTCTGACATGGTAATGTTTTCAAGGAAAACCGTCTCTTGTTCGGTGTCTCTTATGTTCAATCAATGTGCCGAATTGACAAAAGATGATTCCGACTGGCAGTTTTAAATGGAATATTTTTATCGATTGTTCTCTTGTGAGGTTCACAACCTTCATTAAGATGTTGCACATATGCGAGTGTTGGTGATTAGTTACAATTAAGTGGTAGACTATAATAGCGCTCAGAAACTAAAACAACGAGTGGTTTTACTGTTATTGTTTTTCCATTACGAACAACAGCTTCAGAAGTAATTCGAGATATCGTCGGTAGCGGCGAGTTAAATATAAAAGTAAATTAACTGACTTAATGTGCGTCCCGGCACAATTTATCCTCGGGTAATAATTGAACTTGTACTGAAATAGCCGACGCAGGCGCAGCCACATTTACTTATGTTTATTCTCCGTATTTGTTGTCGACAACTGTAATCACGTCATTATTCCTTAATTTGGTTTTTGTGGGTCCGGGTTGTTTACAAACGTTTAATTCTATCGCATTATCCCTTGTGTTTTTTCTTTAAAATTGAGGATGCGGCTGATTGTTATTCCGAAGTAACATTCCGTAGTCTAGCTAGTCATCGTTCGTAGTCAACGTTAGAAATATTCTTTTACAGCATTTTTATTGCAGATTAGTAATTTATGTGTTGTCTTCTCCTAACACAACTTATATAACCACTTTCATGTGCGATTCATCGGAATTTTATTGTCAGCTTTACGACTTTTCTAATTCCATACAATGTCCGCTGTCTCAATTTTCTTGAAAAACCAATTTATTGACGTTATTTATACAAAGGTATGTTAACCTAAAAACGTCTAAGAATGTATGACGAGGGAAATTCTTAAAAACTTTATTAAGGATTAATCACCGGATAGGTTGCTGTAATCCGCAGTAAAAAGTATCGAGCTATTTCTGACTCCAACAAGGAATGTTTAGCCGACACAGGGGTTATTCTCATTTTGATCCACGAAGTATTCCCAAAGTCATCCACGACAAAAATATTAAATTAAAATAAGAATTAAATCGTTTCCCAATTTGCTCCACGACCTTAAAATTGAAAAAGAATTTTGTATTTTCGAAAACAAATAATACAATGGGTTAGTTCTCAAATTGCTCCACACATTTTCGTCAAAGCATTTTAAAAATAAATATATTTGGACAGCATTTTGTCAGTACAGTCAGCAGGAAAATCAGTTTTAAATCATGTGCGTTAGGAATAATAAATCAAACAGTGCAGTGATTTTCAATTACTTGTTATATTATCGTAATCAAAATATAATCAATTATAAACATAAAAAATTAACACTTTTTTATTAAAAATAGATAATACAAAAATCTGTCTTTTCTAATTACACATTCTGTCGATATGCTGAAGAAAAACAGTTTGTGCATAACTAAGTGATAACATTTAAGCAATCATCTCCGTAGACTTCTGCCATCCTGGTACTTGTCGTAACAAATAATGATCCAATTTCAACCCTTTATATTTATTTGTGACCATTATTTCGCTAAGGTAAGTCGCCTTATACATCTACTTCCAATTCAGTTATGATTCCCTAGTACTTATAGTTGAATGTCCATCGATATTTAATACGAAACCTTTATGCTGATCTTAATGTTTCATCGTATATGCGTTTAAAAGAATAAACCACTTATCCTTATTCAGTTGTCACGAATCACGATGCATAACATTTTTATACCGACTGTACCTCAGCAAGATGTTATGGAAGAAAATAAAACTTTAATATTTTAATATTTCGTTGCTTTTTACGTGGGGAACATTGAGACATAAAAATATTTAAAATAATTTTCTATTTAAATTATTCGTGGAGCAAAATGAAACTTAAAGTACCTTTTTACTGTAATATTTATTTATAAATAGAAAAGCCGTGGATGCATTTGGGAATCGATGTTCGTGTTTCAAAAGTTTGCTAAACAAAAGAATGGAGCAAAATGCAAACAACCCGACACAGAATGCTTAGTTAAAGGGAATTACTAAGAAACGCATTCCATTTACAAAGATGGTGTTTTTTTTGTGCGCACGTATTTATGTTAGGGTCGGTTTTACCACAACGTCATTGTTCCGTCACGGAGACGTGGAAGGCTCACTAATTTACAACGGCCACGGGCAAGGACCGGACTATTCCTGGTTTACAATCTCCCGACTATCTCCCTGAGAGATATACCGGCGCTTCATCATTAATTAGTGTAAAAGGTTCTTAATAAAGCGATTTAAAAGCTATGAAACGGCAGCCCTTTATGAGTTTCATTTAGATAAGACGATTTATTGATGGTGCGGTACTTAATTCAAGTTTGAGTAACATATGGATGTTTATTGGAGAAGTTTAGATAGTTGTAGTGCTATTGCTTTCTTTTACCGAATCTTTGATAGTGGTTCATTATATTGATGGTATTTTCGTAGAATAAAATCTGACTAGTTCCAAAGCTTTCTCATCCCTTCATTTCTGGGAGCAAATAAGCCGTAATATTCCACGTTTATCTATAACCGTATACTCTCCAATAAATATATAACAAAAGCTCCATTAAATCAGCACGGACATTGTATCCCCGGATTGGATTCCCCCAGTCACGTCCAAGTGACTGGCGTGAAGAGCAGTACAATAGCTCTTCGGGGTGGTCACATCAAATAAATTAACGTCACACTGACAGAAAACGAAAGAGAATTTAATTATTTCATTCCATTTCACCCCCGTTCATTGTACATTCGATTACGAAAACTATTTAACCTTTGTGTTTATGCTTAAGCCACGTTCAGTTTACTGAATAAACTGCAGTTTATTGTGGAATATATTGTATTTAACGTCCATTTCCTTTGTTTTAGGTAAGTGTCTGCATTCAACGGTTATTCATCCTTGAGCTGGCAACCCACGTGGCTGGTATTAATATTCATGATTATAATTTATTCGTCTGATCAAGATACAGTCATGGTACTTATCCCGTAGGTTGCGGTACTATTGAGAGGAACAAGTCCAGCGTTGTCCGTATTGTTTAGAGCACGGAACACAGACTGCTTTGTTTCGATTTGTATGAAATTTAATACGGCACTTGGGCTGCGGAGGTCAATAGGGGGCAGTTTTTGTTTCTGTTTTTTTATGAGGAAATTAAATAGGAATAACGCTTATGTTCTCTTCTTACTCTCATACCAGAGACAGTAAGTTAAAGGGGGCAACCCATCCCATGGCGCCAACAATAAACCAATTTACTTAAAATCAAGTTCTGTAAGCAAGCACAGGTAGTTAAATTAAAGCTAGTTGTTCTAAATCAATAGCAATTAACCTGCTTTCTAAGAAACACCTACCATGTGCTGGTATTGGTAGGCTTTAACTTCCGTACCATCGTAAAATATCGCCTTGTGTAAAACTTGAAATAAAGTATACACAAATAGAAGCGATATATCGCGTCGAGAGGAAGACGAATTAGTTGAGTAAACATGTCGACAGACTTTATCTGTTCAACTTATTTATGTAGCCGATAAGTTCACGGTAAAATATGAGAAAGTTCCAAATAAAGTTTATCAGCTTACAGTGTGAAACTGTCGTGTTGAAATATCAAGTTACTTGGTACACTCTGGTCGTTCTGTTATTCCTCTGTATTGTGTCATCACACAAAAGATTCGCGAGCATCTCTCAATGAAGGTATTTCTATGGAAGTCCTTGAATATTGTCATTTGGACTATTGTGATTTCAATGACCGACGATACAATGCGCTGTTGAATTGAAAGAAGCTTCAAATTGCAGGAATATAAATAATAATACTCCTAATAGGCATTTATAAATATACCTTTTAATTGTAGATAGGTATATCGTATAAAATGGAATTAATTTACTTGCGCCACATATTCGCAGTAACATTTGTAAATTAATGTTTTTTGATGAGGTTTTAATTACAGAAACCACATCATTGGTTTCTAAATCATATTCACCTACTTATATGTCGAATAGTTCCCTAAAGGCTCATAATTACATTCACCCACATTAACACATGAAAAACATATCCATAAATAAAAGAAAAATACACATTTCATACCCTACCTAAGTGCAAAAATAAAACATGTAAAATCGAATAACTTTCGTCCAATTTGGCACTTTCTCCGTCCCTATTGGCGGACCGGCCATCACTTCGTCGATATAATGTGAAGTGTAAAGAGATTGTTCCGCATCACTGCTCCTCCCTGTAACTTCTCTCGGCCAGGACCGAGTCGGCCTACTTCACGCGCCGGTGCTTCTGATACCACGTGCTACACTCAAATAGACGCGTGCGTCAAATGGTGCTTGAGAGATATATTACTGTCTGATCGGGTCCCGTAGATTGATGGTTCATTTCACAGTCACAGTTTCACAGGACATTTGTTGTTACTAATTGGGGTTATTTCTTATTTCTGTTCGCTTTTGGAAGATTAAAGGACTGATTAATAGCATATAAAATTGAGGCAGTCTACAAATGTATCAGTTTCATATAAGGCGATGTTTCTATAAAATATACGTTGATTAAGTAATAGTGATGCAACATGATAGTAACAACTTCATCGATGCGTGTAAAGAATCCATTCATACACAGTGATGTTCAAACTTGCGACATAGCACGTTGGCTCGATATAGCACACTACTAAAACGTCAATAACGGCTTGTACTCAAATAATGTAATATTCATAAAATAATGTACAGAGAGTTTCACAAGACACACCTATGGAGTGCTGGACAACATTTTTCTTAACCTATTCAGAGGTTTGTGTATGTAGCGTGTGTAAATTCACTTGTCGACACATCACTGTTTCTTCATCTCCGAACAAAAATGTTTGCTAATAGTGAATAGAGTAGCTACGGAATGGTGCGAACATTGCGAAGACAGCGGCGCGTAAACACTATTCATAGTCTTTCAGGTCATTCATACTATGTTTACGTTTTTGAAGCTTGTATACGTTGGAAGTTGGAAGTCTGACGGATTTGTTACTAACTACTACATACTCTGTTTTTTATTAGCAGTGCCTGTTGTTTACAATTGATAGTGATATTCCACGAAATGTTTTTCTTTTTCTTTATTATCTGAGTGTTTGTGCAACAAAGCTTTATCAAAGCATAAACATAAGTCAAACTTTTGTTTTATGAAATCGTTTTATGCTACAACAATACAGTGTACCGAAATAATTCTTGAGACTGAGCAACCTATCTAATTCCTGAATTGGTTGGCTACGGTTGTTGCAATATTTAATTAATTATAACGATCTGTCTGTTTGTAGGCACTTGTAGGTAGGTCAGAGGTTTAACACTTGACATGAATGCGACTTTTAAGAGCAAAAGTTATTGCCGCACCGGTACTGAGATATTTAACGTTTCTATACAATACCCACCCGTGGGGAAACGTGACCGTCCATAAATACGTATAAATTACGAACTGTAATAACTAAGCCTTATTCTGTGGGAAGATAACGCACTAGCTTACAACAAACATAAAGAAGAATGTTAACACGAAGTTTGCCGTTAGGTTCAGAAATGTAAAACACGAGATGAAGTGGAGCCGACGTGTGTCGAAGTCAGCCGAAGAGTACCGAAGTCAGCTAACACGATACGTAGACAAACAATGATCGGGGCGGTCCCGTCAGTTTTATCGCATCGCGTTACCTATCCGATGTCCATGCATTTCCGCGGCGTCGTCGCCGTGTTTAATTTCACTTAGCGATCGCCTCTTGTTATTGTGGCCTAGATGCCGAGGAAAGCGGGCCCTGCCCATTAT
>NWSH02000525.1:5720985-5732549 GCA_002382865.2 Heliothis virescens | reverse complement strand
ATAGTAACAACTTCATCGATGCGTGTAAAGAATCCATTCATACACAGTGATGTTCAAACTTGCGACATAGCACGTTGGCTCGATATAGCACACTACTAAAACGTCAATAACGGCTTGTACTCAAATAATGTAATATTCATAAAATAATGTACAGAGAGTTTCACAAGACACACCTATGGAGTGCTGGACAACATTTTTCTTAACCTATTCAGAGGTTTGTGTATGTAGCGTGTGTAAATTCACTTGTCGACACATCACTGTTTCTTCATCTCCGAACAAAAATGTTTGCTAATAGTGAATAGAGTAGCTACGGAATGGTGCGAACATTGCGAAGACAGCGGCGCGTAAACACTATTCATAGTCTTTCAGGTCATTCATACTATGTTTACGTTTTTGAAGCTTGTATACGTTGGAAGTTGGAAGTCTGACGGATTTGTTACTAACTACTACATACTCTGTTTTTTATTAGCAGTGCCTGTTGTTTACAATTGATAGTGATATTCCACGAAATGTTTTTCTTTTTCTTTATTATCTGAGTGTTTGTGCAACAAAGCTTTATCAAAGCATAAACATAAGTCAAACTTTTGTTTTATGAAATCGTTTTATGCTACAACAATACAGTGTACCGAAATAATTCTTGAGACTGAGCAACCTATCTAATTCCTGAATTGGTTGGCTACGGTTGTTGCAATATTTAATTAATTATAACGATCTGTCTGTTTGTAGGCACTTGTAGGTAGGTCAGAGGTTTAACACTTGACATGAATGCGACTTTTAAGAGCAAAAGTTATTGCCGCACCGGTACTGAGATATTTAACGTTTCTATACAATACCCACCCGTGGGGAAACGTGACCGTCCATAAATACGTATAAATTACGAACTGTAATAACTAAGCCTTATTCTGTGGGAAGATAACGCACTAGCTTACAACAAACATAAAGAAGAATGTTAACACGAAGTTTGCCGTTAGGTTCAGAAATGTAAAACACGAGATGAAGTGGAGCCGACGTGTGTCGAAGTCAGCCGAAGAGTACCGAAGTCAGCTAACACGATACGTAGACAAACAATGATCGGGGCGGTCCCGTCAGTTTTATCGCATCGCGTTACCTATCCGATGTCCATGCATTTCCGCGGCGTCGTCGCCGTGTTTAATTTCACTTAGCGATCGCCTCTTGTTATTGTGGCCTAGATGCCGAGGAAAGCGGGCCCTGCCCATTATATACGGCTCCCTAACACGACGAACTTGTATTTTCAATCTGTTTCGCTTTGCCCATTCATAATTTCCCTGTCCGTCGCGCTTAACATCCTGAAAATGAGGCTCACGACTTTCGAGCATGACAATCATCTGTTTCGCTGACGCTTCAATATAATGTGGTCGTTTATGTCGACGGCTTATTACTTAAGGAGAGGAAAGATTTTCCTGACCAAACTTGGTTTTTACAGTACTAAATCCTACATCTTTATTTTTATTGGTGTGTAGTTGTTTTTGCAGTTTAAGGCAGTATTACAAACGGCTAACAAAACGTGATCATCACTTGCTTACCATGACCATTTACCCATGACCCGACATGACACGACCGTACGAGATGCTTTGTAAACTCACCCGTGACATAAATTATAAAAATGTAAACAATAATTAATATTGCATGTGTCCTATTAATTTTTCAGACTCTTATTCAATTAACTATAATTGAATGATACTAATTACACCATTGTGACTGCAATATCATTAGTTTAGGTGTGGTCCGTTCAGTTCAAGGAAATTGCATTTTCACTAAGCTGTTTTATAACATAGAAAATTTTAATGAAAATAAAAATGTAGATAACCCTTCCACTAACTAATGCGTAGTATTTTAAAGACAGCGAGGCATATAACTAACTATATGTATAGCTATAACAACACGAAATATGTCAATTTCCTAGCAAACTTATAGCTAAATAGAATGTAGCTAAAGATTTCTCTTCAATGGTTGTTTAACTAGTTTGCTAGTTCACGTGTTATTCCGCTGAGACTCGTGTAGTTATGACTCAGTAAAAGCAGATGTCCACCGTAGCGGGCTATCGGTGACATGTGCGATGTATCCGAACATGACATAGCCTCACCTCGCCGCGTGCGCCGATTGACATGCGTTCCTGCTCATGTCCGTATGGATTGAGGAGCCACTTTTTGTATCTTAATGAAATTTTGTACTTATTTAGTAGTAAGTTAAAAAGTATTGTAGGATCAATCTTGGAATTTGTAGTATAATAGTTCAAAAGTTATATGAACAAAAAGGTGGCTCCTCAATCTAAATATTTGGACTGAGGAGCCACCTTGGAACACAGAAAGTATACGATGTACATTCTTGAAAATTTTGTATGATTTAGCAGTAATTGAGCGCAATGCGTACTAAAAATTTGATTCAAGTACTATTGATATTTAAGAAGATACAATACTTTTAATTTGGCTCCTCAACCCATACAATGAAAGTGTGAATTCCCATGAATCGTAAGTAGCAAATTCAAATTACACCCCATAAACATTTAGTAGTAAATGTGTCTGAATTTGTAATACACAGAAAAAGTACTAAAAGTCAGTGAATTTTGTAAATTAACACATTTTATGTGGCTCCTCAATCCTGACGTTTCTGTAATGAGAAAATGCTTGAGTTACCTGAAATCGGAACGGAATAAAAAAAACAAAGACACTAACATTTAGTATAAATTTCTACTAAATATACATGCACAAATGAAAATTGTATGTATTCAATATCTGAGAAAAAAACATCTTTTCCATATTCCTTAGGACGTCGCCATTTAGGGTGACCATGTAATATGAATAAAAATCAGGATGAATAGTTTTCCAATATTTATTTTTTACAATAATCTGCAATATAAAAAGTCTAATAGTCTAAGTCTAAAATACAAAAAATCGAGGAGGACTAGTGGGTAAAGAACCAACCTCTCAAGTATGTCTGATTCCAGGTGAGGCAAGTACCAATGCAACTTTTCTAAGTTTGTATGTACTTTCTAATTATATCTTAGACACCAATGACTCGGATGGCACGTTAAACTGTGGGGCCCGGGTGTCATTGAACATCCTTGGCAGTCGTTACAGGTAATCAGAAGCCAGTAAGTCTGACACCAGTCAAATCAAGGGGTATTGTGTTGCGTGTCTTGTTGTGTTTTGATACAGTTACTATTAGTCTTTCTCAACTAGATGATTTGATAACAACAAGTTTTGGTTGTCAAGCCGCCTTAAGCACACTTTTGGTGCGATTGAAAAATTTTGAATTAGACCTACAGAGTAACTCGGCAACGACGGCTGACGACAAATTATTGGAGAAATAAATTAATAAAGAATATCCCAATGCGAATCTCAACTTTTTTGTATGGTTGGATGAAAAAGTAGCACAGTTGCAAAGAAAATTGTAAAGGAAAACAAATGATAAAATTGGTAAGAGCACCAACCAACCAATTTTGATCCATACATTAACTTATGCCAAAAATGATGAATACCTAACTGAAGAATCTCTGTACATAGTCAGATATTGCAGATTATTGTAAAAAATAAATATTGGAAAACTATTCATCCTGATTTTTATTCATATTACATGGTCACCCTAAATGGCGACGTCCTAAGGAATATGGAAAAGATGTTTTTTTCTCAGATATTGAATACATACAATTTTCATTTGTGCATGTATATTTAGTAGAAATTTATACTAAATGTTAGTGTCTTTGTTTTTTTTATTCCGTTCCGATTTCAGGTAACTCAAGCATTTTCTCATTACAGAAACGTCAGGATTGAGGAGCCACATAAAATGTGTTTATTTACAAAATTCACTGACTTTTAGTACTTTTTCTGTGTATTACAAATTCAGACACATTTACTACTAAATGTTTATGGGGTGTAATTTGAATTTGCTACTTACGATTCATGGGAATTCACACTTTCATTGTATGAGTTGAGGAGCCAAATTAAAAGTATTGTATCTTCTTAAATATCAATAGTACTCGAATCAAATTTTTAGTACGCATTGCGCTCAATTAATGCTAAATCATACAAAATTTTCAAGAATGTACATCGTATACTTTCTGTGTTCCAAGGTGGCTCCTCAGTCCAAATATTTAGATTGAGGAGCCACCTTTTTGTTCATATAACTTTTGAACTATTATACTACAAATTCCAAGATTGATCCTACAATACTTTTTAACTTACTACTAAATAAGTACAAAATTTCATTAAGATACCAAAAGTGGCTCCTCAATCCATACGGACATTCCTGCTCGCAGAAAATAAATGGTGTGTCATCAACGATGCTGGATTTATTATTCATTTGTAATTGGACCCACCACTGCGATTACTTTTTACATTTAACGCTTTTCACTCGACGTGAGTTGTTTGCCACATCAGTAACGATCAGCGTCAAAATATATTATTATGCGATTTACATTCGCTTCGGCATAATTTGTATTAATAGGAATTGCAAGGTACGTAGTACGAGGGTGAGGTAATAATGATATAACTTTTCAATAGGTTCGCGCCACGAAACCACAGTTTCCTGCGTAGGGCGACAACAAAATAAAGTCATAAAAACAAAAGATAGAAAAGAAAAAAAAAGCACTCATCATAACGTTCGAAATTTGAATACAAGCGTTGGGGCGTGAATACACTCTAATTGTGCGCGCCTCAATTTTGAATTTTGATTGCGTGTTCCTTTATTGTTTTACACGCTTTTGTCTATGCCTTTGTTGTAGCACATTTGACTATGATTGCTTTGACTCCAATATTTCAATGAATACATAATATCGAACGATTGTTGGCAGCAGCGTTGTGGAACTTTTTATTTATGAATGAGGAAAAACTGAATGAATGCAAATGTAAACAATGCAATTCAACCGGCTTTATGAATAAAATAACGTGGTTTGAAAATTAGTGTTGTATAGAACGTTTTAAATGGCTAAGTAGTAGGAAAACTATATGTATATTAAATTTTACGATCGGACGTTTTAGGCAGCTATTACGTTTAAGGATTATATTACGGAAATTGCAAGTTTACGAGCGTGGAGTGCTACATGAAGTAGTCCACTCAAGCTACTTCCCGGTCGATATTTAGGAGCGGCAGTAAACGGTCAACAATGCATCGTAGCACTTGACGCCTACTGTTACATCGCTTTCATGGCTTTATAGCCTGACGCACGCCTTATATCATGCTTTTATATCACCTTTCGCGATGATATTCAATTTCAAGATTGAAGGCCTTTTACTTGCGAGTTCTAAAATTTCAAAATACATTTTATATAGTAGGAAAATTTAAATTGTTTAAGCATTCTTCTCAGGTTAATTTGAAAAATAAAACGGTTAAAACAATAGGAATGTATTTTTTTACGATGTCTATAAAAGTTGTCAGTTTTTCGACGGAACATTTATCACCGAAACGATTATCCGATTTGCATGCGTGATACGGTACGGCGCCCGATTGTCATTCGCGCGTATAGTTGCCAATATTTTACAAACGTGACCGGACGATGCGTGCGGTCTCGTATTCCTATTGAACTATTGTCAATTACTTTCGGAAGGCACGGTTAGATAGATCTAGAAACTATAATGCTTTTTGCTCTACGTATCTATTATTTGCAATTATTGACTTGTTAAGTCAAGAAGCTCGTCCATCGTTGGTGTTCTAATTTGCCTCTTTATTTTTTTATTGTATGACTGACCGATACTTGAGAAAGGCCAGATGATGGTGATGACTAGTCGAGAAACAAGTACCTGTTTGTATTTTTCTTTAGTCTAATGCAGTATGTCTTGTATCCTAAGGCCTTTTGCAGAAAATTTCACGTTTCTATTTATATTATTAGTCAGTTTAAGATCTCTTTCTTTGATCTGAGTTAATAAGGAGGGAAATCAAGTCAGATATATTTTACGTTACTAGTATAGGCAAACAATAATTTATACGCTGCTGGCTAGTTGAAGTCTTGTCTCGTACACCACCCACTGTTTACCTTCTAATACGACAAAAAAACATAATTACCTACGTAATGCAAAGGAATATTCGATACTCAATTCGTACTGGATGCCTTATTACCCATTGTATCGTCTCTTTCATGTAGTTTTACGATACGAAGTTATTTTTCATGAATCGAGATAAGATAAAACCGTATTACTATCATTAAAATTGTAAAAATCTTATCACTAGCTGCCTTGATACTGATTAATGTTACGCCAGATATGATTCCAGTAATAACTTTAGTGCTTGATAAATAAAATTGACTGTCAAGGCTAGCTGTACAAATATAGACACATATTGAAGTAACACGAATATGTGCAGGACTTTGTCCTACTTAATTCTCTCTTTAGTAATACAATAAAGAACTCCACAGTACTCCAATAAACAATAGTCAAACATTTGGTAAACCAGTGCTCTATGAGGAAATTTTAGAAATATAGAAAAGACAAATTATCCTAGACTGTCCTTCAGCAGTTGCACCTTCGCAACCTAGACCAAAAAGTACATAGTTCTGTGTGCAACGAAACAAAACGGTTTTCTATGATCCAAAGCTAAATCCTTTGTATAAATCTAGTTGATCTAAACCACAATCAATATCCTCGATGGATATGCGTACTGGTCCTTCCATATAAGGTGGGTACGCTTGTCAGCGCTCGTTGCAACTCGAATTATTAATTAAACTAAGCCCTATGTGGGTCAGTCGGTAATTACGGCCGGTGCTAATGTCACTGGCTAACACCCGGCTAATTTAAACTGCCAGTCAACAGGTTCATGAGTAAACTTAGCTATGAATACTATTATCGTGACGGTACGAATTGGCGTGAAACGTCCCACGAGGTACACAGACGCTAGCACGTTGGCCCACCTCAATCTGTCAAACTTCTTCAATAGNAAATTAAAACTGCCAGTCAACAGGTTCATGAGTAAACCTAGCTATGAATACTATTATCGTGATGGTACGAATTGGCGTGAAACGTCCCACGAGGTACACAGAAGCCAGCACATTGGCCCACCTCAATCTGTCAAACTTCTTCAATAGTTTTCAACCTTATTACAATAGTGGAAGGTTCATGTTCGATTGGTAAAATTTGACAGATTTGTGTAGGTTGTAGTGCAGATTGGTATGCACTTAACAAATTACGGTATTTGCTTCTTCTGTTTTTTCGGTCTTAATAAACTTAAGTAAAGCTTTGTTCGCCTAATAGTGGTTTAACTACTTTTATTAAGAGACTTCTCAGTTATATTTATTTAAGTTGGTCAAGAACTTCTGTAAAGTTTGTCCAAAGTTAATGACTAAGGGAAATTAATTAGGAAAAATCTCCAAAATGCTGTAAAAACTTATTAGTTGCCAATTACCAAGCAGTGAAAAGTGTTTGTATTTAGCTCGACTTACATTTATTTTTGTTATTAACAATAGCTATATATCAACCGCCTACTACTTTATTATTCTAATTAATATTGTGGCAACTAAGCACGTTTATCAATGGTATGATGATCGTTTTATGTTTTTCGGGCCAATGTGCAGAGAACCGATAATAGGCGCCTACAATAGGTCGGACCAAAAGGATATAGTTACGTACCACAATATGGTGTGTTAATGTGAGTGCCTGTGACATTGCCTCTATTATGTACCTAATAGGTATTGGGTATCGTATACGCAGTTAATTGAAAAATTATGACGCACGTACGCTCTGTATTGTAACATTATATTGGTGGTTTGTGAGTTGTCATGAAAAATATGTTTTTTTAACTGAAAAAGTTAATCTATGAAAATGATGTTTCCTGAATCATTTTTTTTTTTTTATTAAATTGACTACTGTTACTTCGTAGCAAAATCAAAATTGTATCAACTCTCAATAGTTACTAGTAGGTACAGACGACAGCAGATCAACGTAAACGAATCTGTCAAATTATACCAGTCACATTAACCTACCTTCATTGTGATAAGGTTGAAAATCGATTGCAGAAATTTGACAGATTGTGGTAACTTGATGTGCTGTCGTCTGTATATATGTGTACAGCTTTATTTATGTAAACACAACCTCTAAGCGACTTTACGACTATGTTGCTGTATAAGTGGCTTCAAAAGAAGTCGAGCTTTATAAGACGGGAATATAATTGTATTTACAGCCTTTTTATAGCTTCGGAAGAAGTACATTAGGCTCGTAATACCTTTTCAATTAACCTCTTAGGCGTAAAAATGGGAACAGGTAATGCGTTTTCTCTAATTAAAATGCGAAGAGCACGCTATCTGATATGCGTTACAACGTCAAGACAACTGCAAACGTCACTATAAATAGAAGGATCGCTAATAAAACAATCTATAAAATTAGCGAGGAATTCTAACACGTCCTGTATACTGTGGTTATAAAAGAGGACGTTAAACGTGTGGTTTTCTCTTCACTGTAATTAAATATGAAAGTTAATGTTCATTATATTACAGTTTACACTCAGGAAAATGAAATCGCGTGTTTCAAGGACTGGAAGCTATTTCGCACACCCTTTGTAATCCAGCTTGTAAAACAGTGTCTCTTGCTGCAGCAGGGCGCGACGAAGGCTTGGCTCACGCGACGATATGCCACGACGTAATAGTACTTTTGATTTATAGACCAAATTACCTACTCTGTGACTATTAAAAAACTACAATCAACTTTTTTTATTTTGAAAAGTGTTTTATATAGTGTTAAGGATTTAAGCTTAAATTGCTTGTGAATACACATATTTGCAATCTCTTGGGGAAGGTTACATGAACAGACATTCCATATTAATTAAAACTTTTGAAGTACGCTTACTAATACTGTTTTACTCACCTCATTTTCACAAATTAGATAGTATGTCGCAATTATTTTATTAGTGTATCCTGTTAGGATATAATTAAATAAGTTGCCTATTTAATTTATGTTAGAGATCATTATTTAGGTCGCTTAGTCCACCGTATTTACCTAAACGTTTTTGTAATAAATGTGCAAGCCAGTGCACATTAAATGGCGTCAATTTAATTAGTAGGAATAAATATTCATGTCCGTTAATGACTTTAAAATAAATTAACAAGTTTTGAGCTTTCGAGAATTTATAGGCTAGTACTTACGTTTTGCTCAAATGCGAATTCATAGACATTTGTCAGTAATTTGGGAGATTTGCGTTGTTTTATGTTTCGACTGGGCAAGTTATTAATAAACGCGTTGCTTGAGGCGATAACATATCAATTCATCTTGTGGTGGGCCGTAGATTTGTTTCACTATCAAAAGAAAATAATTGCCAATAAATAACTGAACTTTAGAGCTTGTATTTATAAGGACGACCACGACACGTGTTCATTTAAAACCTTGCAGAACTACTGTCTCTTAATTATCAATAAATACAACTTGCTACAAAAGCTGTGGACACTAATTATATTTGTTTCTACGTTTATCATTCAACTAGCATTTTGCTCATCAAAACTGTTTAAATAACGTTAAAGTTATTCTTCATCTCGCATTGAATCTGTCAGTTAGCTCGCAGGATGTTTGCTTCAGTTTTTATTATCAGAGTAAACAAACTTAATAAGTTGGAGATGTTAATGTGAGATATAGCTGCTTGAGAGCTTCTGATATTATTTAAACGTGACACTGTCAGCAGGATGTGCCTGTCAACAACTGTCTCAAGAGAATCGTTTGTACAGACGACAGCAGGTCAACGTAAACGAATCTGTAAAATTTTACCATTCAAACATTAACCTACCTCCATAGTGATAAGGTTGAAAATCGATTGCAGAAATTTGACAGATTGTGGTAACTTGATGTGCTGTCATCTGTACCTAATAAATAAACATTGCAATACTTTGTGGCCACCGACCACAGATAACCAGCATTAAACTTTTAAATCGCAACGCTTTGTAAGAAATCTCGATACTCGGCCGCGAATCGCATTAAACTGAAGAATGGACCCAGATTATGAATGAATTGTGTTTCCTTCATGAATTTTGTATTCGATGTAATTTATAGCTATATTTGTATGTACATGTGTGCATTGTGTAACAGATATGACAAATAAAAGGACAGATTATAACGTCACGAGAGCATGTGTGTGTCGAATGAGCGGGGCAATGACCTCCAGTGGTAGGTATTAAAGATGTTATTACAAACGCGAACGAGTTGCTAACATCTGTATAATCTGCATTCTTGAGGCGAGATGCATGTTATTGCCGGTTAAGATTTCATGCTTTGACTGAAATAGTTATTCCAACTTTATACTACTTAAAAGCGGGAATTATTTCATTACAGTTCTAGAAGCTTGGTTACGACTTAGAAAATCCAAACCACCATATTACCCTGAGGTCATTAACCTTTTACTTACTTATATGGCGTCTAACTTAAAAATCTTATGTTAGGTTATCTCTTTTAGTAACAGCCTGTCATACAATTTTCTTCGAATTTCTATTACACAATTTTCTTCTATTTATGCACGCACTAAAGATGCATAGGTACCTACTTTATTCGATGAAGTGTAAGTAGGTGTGAGAAGTTATCCAAATCTCACGACAAGTAAGTAAATAACGCTTACTTTCAAATCATGCGTGGCTCATTAGTTGGTAAGGTAATAATATAGTGTGCCAATCTGTTCAAATAAACATGGGTTGTGAGAGGTTACCACTCGGAAACGGTAATGAGGATGACCCTCAGAAGACTTGATGGTAAAATATTTCGTAATTAAGTGGTATGCTATGATTATATTTAATGGAACCCGTTTTAAGTACAATACTTACAAAATACCTCTGAATAAAATATTTTTCCATCATGTACCTACCTACCTATTGTTTTAAATCTGTTATTTCCATATTTTTTATATTCACCCGCGTCCCGTGGGTACTATTCCGCGCACCCAGATAAAAAGTAGCCTACAGCTTTCCTCGATAAATGGGCTATCTAACACTGAAAGAATTTTCCAAATTGCACCAGTAATTCCTGACTTTAGCGCGTTCTAACAAACAAACTTTTCAGTATACTTGTATTATAAGTATAGACTTCTACCTACACTAGACTATGTAGCTTTCTTTTAAATGGTTTATAATTTAAAACAACCAATTGAAAATATGAATTACTTAAGTATCTTAAAATAGTTTCTCTAGGAATTTGCGATTTTAAATGCCTTTAACATCATCTAAACCACAGGTGCGAGACACGTATGCGTAAAGACATTTATTTTACTCGATACACCATTGTTAACATGAACAATGCTTCATAATTGAATAAAATAGGTTCTACATATAAATCATATAAATATAAACTAAATAATATGTGTAGTGTAAACAAAAATATAATGTTTACAGATAATCTTAATTGGTACTCTTTTCACCACTCTAATATTTGAATGCCATCAAAGGTTTCCCATTTCACATGAATATTTCATTAATATCAATAAATTAAAATTTATTAGACAATGATTACAACAGCCTGTGTGTACATCATCATGTATAACAAATTGTTTTTCAAAGCCCAGCAGTCGCGCTCCATCAGTACCGGTTGGCTGCGCGCCATCAATTTATACTTTCAAGGTTAAAAGGTTCAATAGCACTCGATTAAATTGTAAAT
>NWSH02000525.1:5676024-5692575 GCA_002382865.2 Heliothis virescens | reverse complement strand
GGCAATAGATGGGGTCGTGCTTAAATTTTGATTATATTTAATCGTGTGGGGTATACCTTCCAGTACAGTCATAGGGACCAAAAGTTTTTTTGAGGAAACTCTCAATATCCAGAGAGTGATGACAGTAAAACAGTAGTGTGTCTTTCTTTCATTCCATAACCTCCCAAAAACTATTTAAAAACGCATAAAGTTAATATCATGTTTTCACTTCTGCCTGCACTCCCGGGAGTGCAACCTGGTGTTTTTTCTTTGTATCATTTTCACACTCCTTCTGAAATATCGTTCTTGGCTATAGTATCCGTCTTGTTTCCACGAAAACTGATAGTGTATTAAAACTTATCTTGTTACAAACATAACAAACATAATTCCTTCGAAATTCCCTGTCGTTTAGAGAACTATTTTTAACAAATAACAAAACATTTCCAAATGAAACAAAAAAAGTGAATTAAAGTAAAAGGGATTTATTGATTTATACATATAGACAGAATTGATGGCTGCCATAGTTAGTTATCTGCTGAATATGAGGTATTAGAGGATGACTCTGAAACAATGTAAAAGCAGTAACATTAAACTTACTGCTGGAGATACAAGCTGATAATCCCAGTTCGTTTGCCTTTACCATACGATAAAGTCATAATAGGGACGAATTTAAGTTTTCTTTTTACCGACGTAGGGCGAAGCGAAAAGGAGGGTTATGATTTTGGAACCTGTTTGATGTATGTATGTATGGTATGTATGTATGGTTGTCATCCGGGTCCCTCAAACTTCTATAACTACTGTATCGCTAATTTAACAAATGACATATCATTAGAAGCGCTCTTGGCCGGGTCCCGCTGGAAGGATATGTAAAAATTACAAAAAATTCCTTGTGGCGCCCCTCTAGAGGCATATAAGTAGTCAACTTAAAAAAACATGGTCATCATAAGGTACCGCGTTGCATATCAAAAGAAAGAGCTTAATTAAACATTTTTCAAAAAATATAAATATGTAGGTAAATATTGTATGAGGCCTTCTGGGGAGAATGAAACATATAAGTAGGCTCAGGTCTATAGATGGTTTATTTATTTGTGCCTTGGATTCATACATTAACAAATAAATAGTTGCCCTCATGATTCCGAGTTTCCTAGAGAATTAAGAAAGGTTGCGCAGTACTCCAAAAATGTATGTAAAATAAAAAAATAAGTTCAAAAACTTAAACCCGACTACTGAAATGGTCGCGCTCCTAAAAGGCAAAAAACATGATAATATGCATTAACTGTGTTACATAAAACAATCATAAAGGATGTATTAGATAGGTAGCCGAGTACGTATGCCACCAATACTAACCCCAAAACAAACCACACTGTGTTATTTAAATACGCCGTCAATCTCAACGTTCAACCATGTTTAGTGAGGCCTATGGAGAGCTAACGCCTGGCCTTTAGTGGGAAAAAGTAACATCCCTAATCCATAACATAGTGGGCATACGACTACGGCTACTATTCCTTAACATCCTTATGATTAGTATTTTATGTAACAACATTAATGCATAATTATCTTGTTTTTTGCTTTTTAGAGCGCCGACATTTCGTAGTTCGGGTTTATGTTTGAACTTTTTGTTTACTCTGCTTGGAAACTTGTTTTTTGGGAAGGGACTATATTTACCGTCAGGCCCTGTGTCTAAGAAGCAGCGGGCTCAAAAGCGCCAGCCCTGTCGCAGTCAGCGGCTCCATCCCGGTTCACCCAGGCCTTGTCATTGACCGCAATCAAAATGACAATATTATTAGAAATATTACACACCAGTTGGCATAGTGAATTACTCAATAGTTAATTATGGATGATAATTGATGAAAGGGAAAGAAGTTAAGAACTTGCTAAGTTTTATACCTGAAGCCGCATGGTGGCTTGCCAACGGCCGCCGGATTTCTGCGTTACTCCTCATCGTTGGTCACGACTTCTGGAAGCTTTGGGCCCTTAGCGTTGTGAGTCCGTAGTTGCACGTTTGTCGTTGAAACTGTAATATTCAAAATATGAAATTAATGTAACATGAAAATCAACATTAGTGATCTCGTGATACCCCATCTGGGAAAATCTTTAATAGTCCTTTATCCTTATATTACCATTCAGAGCGATTCAATAACCGATAGAAAAGTTGTCAGCTTACAATTCCAGCTTTCTTTGTAGGTCACAGCTCTGGAAGCAAGGCTGTAATGCCATCAGCGCTTATGTGCAGCACTTAGCAGCCTTCAGGTCATCCGGGAGCGGTGACACCTGCTCCTTACCGCACTCTTGCATAATAGGCTTCACGCCGGCACGGATTGCCCTCTTCTCTTCTTCGAGTGGCCTAAAAACCCATTAAAAATGTTTATCAGACTAGGTAAAAACTTTTAAAATTATCAACAATTATTCGAATAAAATATATTTAATTAATTAAATACATATTTTGTCGAGTTTAATTTTAAATTAAATATTTTTCCAGAAAGCAACTACGTGAAACCTTGCCAAGCTCACAGCCACGACCCACAGAGAACTAACAGGTGAACTTAGACATTGTTGTACTGTTAGACTTTGTACTCTTGATCCTTCGAAGCTTCAAGTGTGTATGCCAAGATTTGGGAGCTCCGACGCCTATTTATATGGAGACTCTGGACTTGGAACTCACAAACAATTGTACCTATGGCAGGAAATAAACGAAAAAAAAACTTTTTGGCTTCAATGGTCATCGAGCATTTATCCTTAGCGGGGAAAATAGATGGTCCTCTTGTTGTGTTCTTCATGCTTTGTATTGATAATTCGAACAGTTATTACTTTAATGTCCTTTTTAGCTGAGGTCGTTTTAGAAAAAATTACGTTTTATTCTATTTCAAATACTGCGTACTTCTAAACGTGTAGATATTACGATGAACACTAATTATGTTTTATAATTTAAAAAAATGTGAGTAATGTAGAGGTACATAATTGTCTTCGTTTTCCAATTTTAATACAACGAAATATTTATATGAAACTCAATGGTTGCCCACGGAGGACCAGAAATATTGACGGCGGTGTTCCCTATTTGAACATTATCTGCATAGCCCTTTTTCAAACTATATTGGGATCTCTGGCGATCCAGTCTAACAGGAGTCGCTGAGTACAGTGTCCTTACCAAGGCCGACGATAAAAATCCGGACGAGTCTGGCTTACAAAACCCGAGACGGGCCAGGAACCATTAACCATGTCAACCTAGTTACGCGTATTTGAACGCTGCCCAAAATGTGACAGCCGAGTGCCTTCTGAAACACGGAGGAACCTGTCATGCAAAGATGGACAACCCATCACGGACTACCACATCAACGCTTGCTTAACCTGATGATTGAATCGATCGTGTTAGTGATAGAAAAAATTTTAAAAACGAAAAATCTCAGGAATATTTGTTTTTAAAATACTAAAAAAAAATTAAAACAGAAGGCGGTGTTAGATTTCGTTTTTTATTGCAGGATGTCCAGGCCGCCAGGATAAGAATAGGAAATATTTCAATTATTTTTCTACTATTCAGCCTTCCACACGCAGGGCCGGTTTACTAGGAGTGACAATAATTTTTGCCCATTTTTGGTAAGTGATTTAGCGTTATTAATTTGAACCCGGTTCTTTTGACTGGTAGTTCTTCAATTATTGTCGCGCCATACGAATCAGCCATGTCTTTTTATGCTTAATCTCCCTGAGTTAACTTTTACAAAATACCCAAAAATAGAAAAATCATTTAAAAAACAGGCGAAGTCGAGTCGGGACTCCTGCATTAAGGAGTTTTCGTACCATTAGCTTATAAAATCACATTTTGTTGGTGGAAGCTCTCTAAAATATTTGTTTTATTTAGGTTTTCAGTTACCTACTTGTTTGTTGTAGTTGGCAACAATACATCATCTGTGAAATTACAACTGTAATTTGATTCACGTTCTTGAGATACAGCCTTGGACGGCATGCGGAGACAGCGAAAGTTATAGAAAAAAGAGTTCCGTATTTAGCTTTTACCCAAACGGAGCTCTAAAAAGATACAATTAGGTAACCATATCGACCTGTGATATGAATTTGCAGACATATTCTGCCTGATTTAATTTACACTTTCAAACGCCCGATCAACTACATTAACTTATTGCTGTAGTTATATAATAATACTAAAGCTTACTCCTTTGTCAATACCCAAAAGGCTTGGATTCATTACATTAAAAATGGCATTATGTTGAGAATAAGAGCGTTATCGGGTCAGTTAGATTAGACTACACAGACAGGAGCTTGAAGTTTCTTGTTCCTTAAAATTGTTATAAACCTCTCAACATTAACGACCAATAAATAAGCTATTACTTCTATTGTCCGTTGTTTTTTTTCTCCTGATCTGACCCTAACTCACCCATTACCCAATAAACATCATTCACCGCTATCTCTCATATATAACATTTTTAACTGTAGAATATGATATCACGCAGGAATTACTATCAGAGGCTTATTATCGTAAAGTATAAGTTGTAAATCGGGCAGTGCTTTAGTTAAGATTTTAAATTACTTGTCAATTAAGCCACCATCGATCGACCTAAAGGGGAGTCAAATTAAAAATTCATGAAGAGTTAAGCAGTTTATTACTAGAAGATAGATTTATAGCGTACTGTGGAGGAGACCACGTCCCATCTGCACATACTGACAGAATCCGCCATCCCAACGCCATAAATACTGAATTTAAGGCTGTAATATACAGCAATAGTTTTAGTAAGGTGAATAAATGTAAATATGTATAAAAAAAAAAACTTCATTTATTCTAAAAGAAAAGCAAAATATTTCATGATTTTTGGACGCAGGTGTTCTTTATCTTATATAAACTAGCTTCTACCAGCCTGCTTGGCTTGCGTGGAGACTTTGAATCCGTTTTCCCGTTCCCATGGGAATTTCGGGAAACCATCCTTATCTTGCTGAGAGT
The DNA here is from genome assembly GCA_002382865.2 of Heliothis virescens. Lineage (NCBI taxonomy): Eukaryota > Metazoa > Arthropoda > Insecta > Lepidoptera > Noctuidae > Heliothis > Heliothis virescens. Next base: position 5,687,651 of record NWSH02000525.1, on the reverse strand, counting down.
CTTAAGGTAAACCTCTGTTACAAAATTTCAGCTCTAATACGGTTCACGGGTTGGCCCTGCGTTGATGAGTCACGTGAATGAGTTCGGCCAGGAGTTTTGATTTTTATATGTATTAGATAAACATTATAATTATTAATGATTATCCTTATTACTTTTTTGCGAATTTAATGATCATGAGGAGTGAAACGACTTGCTGAATAAAAACAAGGTGGATTTCTTCACAATTGGAGGATTCTTCTGGGCCCTTTGTCTACCAGGGGGTGGCGATTAGGTATAATATTTCAAAAAAAAAATCCCCGAAGCGCAGCTGGGTCCAGCATTGGTTACATGGAGCTACTGCGTACTGACTTCTTCAACCAAGTTTCGCGCGTCCCCCAAAAAATTTACAAACATAGGCATGTTAACACGAAAGAACTTCGTAATAGCTAGACACCCATCCGAGGATCCGCTTTATCATCAAATGACCGTAATTTCAACTCCCCGTTGCCATTTATTGAAAACTTGTAGTTTATCATTAATTTTCTTAGTCCGGAACATTAAGCAATAAATCCTTTGAAAATCAAAACTATACAAAAATAATAAATTAATGGACCCTCAGTGCTCATTATTTCTGGTGAAATTGAATTCTGATAAGTTACCAATTTTCTTACGAATGAAATAAGTATAATAATCAAATTATACATGTTTATCCCAAAAAGAAACTGCTACCGAAAATATCCCGTTAACCGGAATGAATACAATTCTCACATGTCATGAGAACAACTTTACTTAAATAAATACAAAAAGTTTTTAAAAACAAAAAACAGATTTATTTAATTGTATTTACAACTAAGGAACAAAAAGTATATATCGTGCATCACACTGAATATGGGCTTGGACTGGATTGCAGCTTTTATGATTGATCTGAACAATTGGACGAAATGAACAATTCAATGGATTCAAGCTGAAACATTTAAACCTTGCTTTGCAGAAAAAAAAACTTGCACCAAGAGAAGTAATTAGGATTGCCATGGGCATCATACATCATTAAGAGTGCATTAGAGACACAATTGAGCCAAAAACTAGAATTAGACAGTGCGAACTAGGACGTCAGCGACTGAATTAAATAGACTCCCTCAAATTTAACCTCCGCTGAAGGTGAGTATATTCAAAATTACCGAAGCGATTCGGTTTTTATTGACAAGGTCTTTATTTACTCAGTACAAGGACCCTACAATGATCCAATATTCGAGAAGGCACAAAGGGCCTATCTTTTTATGGTTGTAATCAGGGGTTGCCTCTATGCCATGCTCACATATAGGGGCGAGTCAGATCTTTATAGCCCACTGAATTAGGGCGGATCCGTTTACTCGCGTTCCAGATGATGCTGCCTACGCCTAGACGTGCTTCATGACATTTGTCTATCATTGATAAAGCTAATAATGGTTATCAGTTGTGTAAAACAATATAGTATTTCAGCGAACTTAATCCCTGCCAGGCTCCCTTGTAAGCCACCCTCAGTGTATAACCAATGCGAAACACCGTAGCAAAACGTGCTAGTCGAAGGACCGGCGCCCTTTAGCTGTCGTGGCCTAGCCCTCTCGCATCCGCCGTGGCGTCGTATCCATGGGCCGCGTCCCCTGAAGGCGATAGAAGCCCGTTCCACAACTCTATAGTCTATCTCTTGATTCATGCTGACCAATACGTTTCCAACCACTTGAAATTGACACACCATTAAAACCATATAACAGTAAAGCTATATGCAGGATGGTTCAATTCAATCTTTCTCTTGAGAGAGAGCCTTTACTCCTCGTGCTTTCCTTGACTTGTTATAAGAATTGTTTAGAAATCGTACACGTATGTAATGTGAAGTATTTTGACTGGGGACCGAGATACTAAAATAAAGTTGACGACGTATTGGTAGGTGGTCCGCACTCGAAATAGTTATACACAACGTGTTGTTAAATCTTTTGTGGTTCAGATGAGTATTACGCTAAGCTGAATCTAAATTATAAATCAACCAATCATTTCAAATTAATTTATAATCATGAAACGCAAGTCAATTTGACCGCGTGCCCAAATAAATCTAAACAGTTGATGTCTTGGAACCCAGGAGCGAAAACTTTATCTTTTGTGTAGTATTCGAGTTAAGTCAATTTGTACTAGATCAAGCGGCGAGCATATGTTCATTTAAATGCATAAGGGCATGCAGTAGACGAAGCTACGTATGTATAATCACAGAGGCCGCTGCCCGTGACCAATGTTAAATTGAATACGAATCGGTTATTTGCTATCGAGTGATCGAACACGGCGCGGGCTTTAAATCGATTCGTAGCGAGATGATCGATGGATCGGCCGCCTTTTAACCTGCATTATTTATTTATAATTTCGTAATGGTTCACTTTAAAACTGGTTGACATAAGAAGATTCTTTGTAGAAACATAACGCCAGTAAAGATATTAATTTCAAACTATGTGTGTATAACAAAAAGTTATGGGCACTTGAATGGTGTGATGAAATCGAATATCCATTGGTGACTAGATCCATTAGAGTGCATAGGGCCGTTGCAATGTTAACTAGCCTTATCGGGAAAACAATGAATGTTCCACAAGCATTACTATGCAAATGTACCGGCTCTAATTAAGCCATGACTGGCTTCAGGAGGGAAGGATCGAACCTATAATTACCTATTTACGCTAATTTAGTCTTGTGCATCTCATGTTTATTTACAGCTTCATTTTACGCAACTTGAAGCCGGTTGTCGGTTATAAAATGTATGCATTTTAATTTCATAATGGTTTCTCTATTTTACTTAGGAATATGCAGATTTAAACTGTAATCAGATAGAAGTTTTCTCAAATATTTAACACGAAATTATTAGGAATGTTTTTGGTTTGTTAGTCAAGTCGTAGTAAATAGTCCCACCAGCAGTTTTTAGTAAATACGGGTTACGTTCATTAGTAGCTCAAATATTGATTTAAACACTAAACTTGATTGTTTTGCCCCCGAATATGGTATTTGAGTATTCACGCTTAATTACTCCCGTCCCGAGCGACCCGTTCTACATAATAAGATCACGATTTCGTTTGAAAATCGTATTGTGACATTTTGTGGAAATTGGCATTATAATAATATATCGAGATCGATTTAATTATTATTCACAAATTAACCGTGTATATCTACAATCCCCTTATTCCGTAATAAAAAGAATATTATTTCGTTACGATCCGATGGTAATTCCTTATCAAACATCTCGTAAACACCACTATCTTTAATATACTATACATAATTACGTAGGGCTTTTTCGTAGCATACACAAGGCGGTTCCACCGTCATTACCAACATAATGACGTCGGAAGGCCTCTAATGTACCGCAATCATATTCGTCTCGTTATATCGACTCAATGGACAGTGACGATTTCATTTAACTTCATTCCTTTTGATTCATGAATGGGAGGATAATTTAATGACGGTGTTCACTCTTCAAGTGAATTATCGTTTTTATTACATCCTCCTGTATAGAGATGCGGTGAAGGCGGTTATTTATCTGTCATTTATTTTGTTTGATCGTTTTTGGTGTTTTTGGTGTTACATTCTAATTGAGCGCATAATTTATTGTAATAACATAACAAACAGGTTACATCAGCGATAACCTACTCCTTGCTGTTTATTGCTTGTTGATAATAATCATTATCTTAATTCAACAGTAATGAGTTGAATTCATGAATATAACAATGTTATTGTTATTGCACTATGTTGTGTATTTTAACTAATTTCATAGATTGTAATGGTAATATAGATACCTGATGGCCTTTTTCTAAAAAATGTTTGATTTAAGAGAAAATAACGTTCTACTCATATCTATACTCACTAGTTCTAAAAAAGAACCTATACTACAATTTTTATCTTTTATTAATGAAGACGTGTTTCTATATTACAGGTTGCTGGTTGGTGCTCCACTAGGTCAAAATCTACAACCCAACACGACAAAGTCGGGCGCGCTATGGAAGTGTGGTGTAACTTCGACGCCCACCGACTGCGTCCAAATCATCACTGACGGCAAAAGGAGTGAGTAACAAGTGTACAAACGTTTGTTGAGACGTCACTGCGCTGATGATACTAGACTACTCGATCCTATGCATTGAACCTATCGTCAACCTTCAGAAACATGGAGTCATTGCATCCAACATCTGAACTCTATCATATTCCTTTTCCAGACAATTTACAAAGAGAAAATAGCTGTAAATAAATACGTGTCTCACACAGGACAATGGTTTCAAAAACGTATTAATTTAGTGAATTAGTTAAAACAATAGTTTTAGTTCTCACACTGTGTTTTGTTTTTAAATTCACTAATAGATAAACCTGTCAAATACACACATAGACGAATAGAACAACTTAGACGATTTTGTAGTTAGGGCTCCCAATACACTTGCTAAGTAGCCTAGCGTGTTCTCACAGTCTAGATACAAACGAGGGAAATGCTGGAATACGTCCATCGACATACAAGCATGATTCTAATCGATTAAAATATCGATATAAGTTTTAACTAAAATGTTGTCTTTTGTCGGTGGTGCCCCAAACAGCGAAGTACGGCCAGATAGACACGAGTAAGTGAGCTGTGGTCTCAACCTCCTTTTATTCTTAATCATTTTGCTCTTCGACTAATCGACTAATCGCTGTAATGTACTTTTTGATTTACTAATTGTCAACTCTTGTCTGCTCAGTTCCAGCTGGACCGTCATTGTTATACTGCAACGCATGATATCACTAACTTAGCGGATTGAATTTTATTTTGCAAAACATCACATTCACGATTCTAAGTATTTAGATTACATTTTCAGTTTCAGAAAATCCTACAGTATTATTAAATTTATAACTTTGGTTGGTACTGGTAGTACAAATTAATTTCAACAACTGAAAATGTATTCTATCTGCGATAATATAAAGCACTAACTGCTTGCAACAGCACCAAAGACACATGCTTGAGCTACACAGCACTTTAGATTACCAAGTATCAATCTATTTATATAATGTATTATACGTATAATAAGTACCGATCGTTGTCTAGAGTAGATTCAGTTCAACATACTGAACTTGGAAGAAACTCAAACGGAAAAGTATTTAGAGTAGACTCCGACGAACTTAGATTTAGAGCTTGTTAGAAGTGTAAGTTAACAGAGCTTCGGTAGGCCTTGAAATTTAATCAAACCTCAAATCTCATAAAACATTTTAATTCAGGTGAAAATTCACACAACCGTCTTAACTCGTAACATGAAACTAAGGTGACTGGCTATAATATCTAATTAGTTATTAACGTATCACTCATTCGGATAAATCTATGTGCGGAAAATATTGCACTTACAAAATTCTAATTAATATGGTCAAAACCGTTCTATGTCTGGTTTTGAGTAATAATAAGTTTAACAAGAGACTACAAAGTAACGCTGGGCCGAATAACTTACATATTAATTAATGAATTAACATACGTAGTCTTCGATAACGTCCATTAACCCGAGACCACAAGTTTGAGCCGTATCTTCACGTTGTTATCACCTTGATTCATTACAGGTTGCAGGAGTATATCGTCACCTTAGCAAACACACCTTTGATCATGTATACTGACACTTTTAATATCGATAAAACAATATTAAAACCACTAAACGATGGATAATACCAATACTGTTAATTACATAATAAGTCATGATCGGCGATAAAACGTACGCTATGTTCTAAAAAAGGTACCTCATTATCATATTGATTGAAGCTCGTTCTAAGTGGTTTTGTTTGTGCCGATATAAAAAGTATCGACTAATAATGAGTTTTATCACTTTAGTTTGATGACAGAACATTCAGGTTTTGTTACCAAGTAGGGGATGCATGTTTATACAAAATGCTATGTTCTATCAAGTGCACGATGTTTGTGCAACGTGATACAGAAAGTATCATTTTCTGATGCATTTGCAAGATTCCTTTGCTGTTAGTTTTGAGAACTATGTATGTTCTTGCATTACACACGCCTGGTTGCAATGCTTTGCATTTGCCAAGATTATCACCAAGTCAGTTTCTTATTGGTATTGAGTTTAAACTTCTGTTTTGAAAGCAAAAGCAACTTACGAATGCAAATGTTCTATCAAGTGCACATGTTTGTGGGCACGTGAATACAGAAATATCATTTTCTGATTGCATTTGAATATTTCCCTTTGCTGTTAGTTTTTGAGAACTATGTAATGTTCTTGCATTATCACACGCCTGGTTGCAAGCTTTGCATTTGCCAAGATTATCAACCAAGTCATTTCTTCAAGAATATGGTCATTGCGAAAGAGAACATAATACTATACTAAAAGATCACAAATAGAGAATATTAGAAAGAAGACACACAGACAAGCAACTGACACTTCACTATTTACTTTCTCTGCATTTGTCACGAACCGACTTTTATCTAGCACAAAAGTCATAATGCCTAGGCTCTGCGTTATAACTGTCTACTCAACTAAAAAAATCAAATATATTGTGACTTCCTTGCAGTTTTGATATCAATTCCTTTTGAATTTATCAATTATGCGTTGGTGAGTAATATTCAATGTAAAACTATCTACTGGTCTAGAATAGGGAATAGATATGAAACTACTATGCAGATAGGTGCGAGTAAGAGCCACTCTACAGGACAATATATAATCTTAGTTTGTTGGTCTTATATATTAATTGCTCATTGAAAACGAACACCGTATGTGCTTTATACACAACTAGTAATAATTAAATTCTTTGTTAAAGCTAGTTTGTATCTTATTTTTGTGTTAAGTGATATGCTACTCTAGGAGATAGTCATACTCTTGACTAATCTGATGCTCCTCAGGGGTGTGAAGGACCAGGGATTGAGAGAGATTACGAGAGATTGTATTGCAATAGATAGTTTGAGCACATAATAAAGAGACTACTAGGTAGATTTCGGAGTTTCATGATAACACCTGATAGCAAAAATGCACTAATATCTAACGGAAAACAGTGAGATCAAGGAGGGCAATGGCTGGGCGTGTCTGTGTGAAGGAGTCAGGGTCCTGGGAAGAAGGCTGCTGATCCTGTGCACACAGGTCGTTGAATTCTTAAGAATCGTAGCACAAATAATTTAGTAATTTTACTTTGTAAAGGAAATTGGTCATGCCGATGATTGAACACTGCTACTAGAAACAATATTCTAGAAAAAAAATTCCTGGGCTCCTAAATAAATAACATATTTCATTGACACATCAGTTCTATCTTTTTCCTAATATATAGCTAATGAGAGAATATGTTAATCCTTGTAATAATAAATCGTCTATGAAATTTAAGCTTGTCTCACAGTAAATGTTGATTTAAAATAGTTGTCCAATGTCCATCGGAAATACTTTTGGCGACTAGATTTTTGTGTTGAATTTACGAACGGTACGTATTATATGTTCAGGTTCATAGCTTCTCAAGTTTTATTTGTGATGATGTTAAATGAAGTAGTTCCTTTATCTAGGTGATGATATCCAGCAAGCAGGTAGAGAAAAGACTGGCATAATCGTGCAGCAAAACAAAGACCTGAATGGGTCTACGTTGCCTGTAGTATCTCCTTCATTCATGTTAATGTCATATCTCTTTTGTAATGAGTGTATGTTATGATGGAATGTCATTCGAATCTCTTTGCCGATTCGTAAGTGTGTGAGGTATTTTCTCCACATCAATTGTTGGCAGTCGTCTTGTTATTGAGATTTTGGGTAGGGTTGCTTCACTTAGGATAGTACATAGACGCAGCAATCCATTCAGGTTGTATTGTTTATTACGTTGATATTTATTTGTTAGTTTTGGTATTTGGAGATATATACGAATATATACGAGGTGTAAGTCATGATAGACAGTTGTATTTGTTTTTTATTTGGTGAGGCACGGACTCTCTTGGTAGTTTATCTTTGGTTTTCACGTGTATTAGTCTTATTATTGATATTATATTTCGTAGATACCTTAAGTCTGTTCTGCTAAGAATGATCAGTTTTGTACGGTACAGGGAGATGGGAGGACCGCACTGCGATATCAATTATCATATATTCAGTGTTTGTGACTTAACTCTTAGTCCTTAATAGATAGGTCTACCACTTAGGTTCTACGAATAGAAAGTCGTCTAATATCTCCAGCCGTCGTACTGTCACATAAGCTCTTTGACTGGTATCGTAGGATCTTATACACTCATATATCGAGTGATGTAGTTTTACTAGCAGACATACCTCTATCAGCAAGGAGAGAGTTATGAACGAACTTGGGTGTACTAAGGTACGTTTGGAGGTTCTCTTGACGACGGTAGCTCTAAGTATAAAGCAGACAGCCAGGGCCTTACACGTGAGAGGGACCATCTGGGCCCAGCGTGTTAGTGGATGAGAGACAACACACGTGTTAGGGGGCTCGTGCGATAGGCGCATAGTTCTCAGGTTCTGCAGAAAGTATAGTAATTATGTTAGAGGCGTAACCCACCTCTAGTCAGTTTGTTTCGGCGATCTTTAAAGCAGTTCATTAAGGCTGCTAAGCCAATAGTATTGAATTTCTCTTAGGCAGGGGTTGATACGAACAGAGGCTTGGAGTGTTTTAGCTGCCACGTAGGTTGTTTATTACAATCGGGATACATCTTGCCTAGTTGTTGTCCAACTATAATTGGAGATGGTTTGATTTCAGTTTTGGTGTTCAGTGTGCATGTTATCCATCTTGGTGTTGTGCTGTGTGGAGAGATTCTACAGCTGTGGATCCGCATAGTTTGTGTAGTGATGTGTTGTTCACCTTGCACGCCTTTGTGGACTTTGATAACATACTGTGATCCGTGTCAGACGAACCGCGAGAGAGAGACGTCCGAGGAGCTTTAGCGGTAGTATTATCAGAGAACTATGGGACGGAGAGAGGAGAAAAAATAGTATAAGATCAAGGTTAGAGAGAGCGGCTAGGAAATGGAGTCATGACAAACGGTTACAAGTTTCGGAGGCATAAACCGGATGAGGGAGGTATCACGTGTATATACACACACTGGATAAAAAAGTTCTGCATGCATCTGTATATGAGCTTCTTATAAGTTCAGCTACCATGTAAAACAAGGTCATTAGTTCTCAGCTAAATATCCGTTAACCGTGGAGTTTTAGTTAGCGATAATTTGGAGAGCCTAGAAAGAGGATCTAAGTTAACCCTATACATTTAAAGAGAACCTATCTTTGTCTGAGTGGGATTAAGCTTGGTTAAGGAAAAATGTTGGAGGACTAGGCAGCCATGAAAAAGTGATAAGAATTGGGAAAATGTAGAATGTTGATAGGGAGCGATTCGGTGGGTGCGACATTTGTTGAGTCGGTTTCGAACTATTAATGTACCTCTACCCTTCGGTATCTTTTGGATTTCAGGAGATAACACACTGAGCATCAGTATTTAACGTGTATAAGATCGGGCTAGGAAATAACCATAATCCTAGTCGAGTCGGCTAATTTTACTCCTTCATCAATATAAATCCTTCCACTCATATATTAATATCCCAATTAGCTTATATTTTTATTATGAGAAGAGAGAAGAAGAGGACTAAGCACAATTTTAGAGCGATATATATATACAAGAGATTATATTTCAACACAGCTATATATAGACAATAACGTCTACTGTGTCACATATAAGGGAGTAAGATAGAATATATCCCCATTCAAAGTAGATAGGCCCTGGGACTGCCATTGAGCACGTGTTCGTCGTCTCCAAAGAGAGAACTGCTTCGTTCCTACTGTGACAGAACATAATCTCTCCATGCTCCTCTTGAAAATGGTGCAGCAAGTATCATAATAGATTATTAATAAATAGCTTCAGGCAGTTTAATGTTTTTGCTGCAGCATTTCTGTGGACTAAGATTGTCTATAGTTTCGACAACTAAATGTGACCCGGGGATGTAGAACTCAATAAATTACCGGCTGTTGCTACTAAAATATCTAGACTAATACCTCTGAAATATGGAACAAAATTGTTAGCGATGAAAGTTTACAGTGCCCGGCTTTTAGTAATAATATGATGTTCGTTGGGAAATCAAACTCGTGTATATTCGTGCACCCTCAATAGACTATTGAGTTTTGTGATACCATCAATAGATGAAATTAAACCTTGAGGCAGCTGGGTGTGCTTTTTTTATATCTATCTCTGACAGAGATATACGCAATCGACTTAATAATAACTAAAAACATAATTGTGAGAAAAATTACCTATCATACGGATCTTCCTCTGCAAGGTTTCCTGACATGCCCTAATTCTATTCGTTGCCTCAGTGTTATTAGCATATAGACCTTGGCCGCAATTGGCCAGCTCTCCTGCTTGCGCGATATTCTGAAAATATTTAAAAAATCATTGAGAATAAATGAACATTACGTACGGTCCGGTAAATCACCAAAATCTAGGTCGCCAAATGTACCTTGTTCGTTGACATTGGCAACAACTATTTTATGAATCAAACATGGATGTCATGGCGTATTTGGCATTTATTACAAAGAAAAATTCTTCAATCTTTTTAGGAAAGTGTGTCAAATAAAGAAACTGTTATTTTTAACACCAGGGGATTTTTTAAAAGTTTACGCAAGAAAATGCTTACAAAACCCTATTACAAAATTGCTAACGTCTTAAATCATACGACCTGTTTGGCACAGACAGCAGCCTTCTTCCCAGGACCCTGACTCCTCACAGTACACGCCCAGCCATTGCCTCCTCCTTATCTCATCCGAGTAAGCCAGTCAGTGATTCAGTAGATCACAAATCTATAGATAACACATTTGGTTCAATACGTGCCGCATACCAACGTTGGCAATGTAAGAAGCCGTTGATTCAATTCATAGCTAAAATTCCAATTAATCAATCATTAAAAAAAATCATAATGATTTATTTCATATGGTCTGATTAAATAAGGTTTTAGCACTCAAGGTTTCTTTTTCAAAAAAGCTTAATTAGACACAAAAACAAAATTATATATTCTCCTAGTGTTTAACGCAATTCTAGAACCACCATGTTAATATAACTCAACCCAAGTAAATTAAAATGAATCAAAACTGCAAAAGAATATTATTTTTAGAATGCCGTTTAAACCAAAGGCAACTTGTACAGAGAGTATAATGGCAAGTTGCTTTGCTTTAAAACAGAAGTTTAAACTCAATACCAATAAGAAACTGACCTTGGTTGATAATCTTGGGCAAATTGCATAAGCAGTTGCGCATACCAGGGCGTGGTATAATTGCAAGAAAACATAGTTCTCAAAAACTCAAACAGCAAAGGAATCTTGCAAAGCTACTCAGAAAATGATACTTTCTGTATCACCTTTAAGTTTGGATGAACAAGAACATTCAGGTTTTGTTACCAAAGTAGGACAGGATGCACATGTTTATACAAAAATGCTATGTTCTATCAAAGTGCACGATGTTATGAGCAACGTGATAACAGAAAGTATCATTTTCTGATGCCATTTGCAAGATTCCTTTGCTGAGTTATCTTTGAGACTATGTATGTTCTTGGCATTACACACCCTGGTTGCAATGCTTTGCATTTGGCCAAGATTATCACCAAGTCAGTTCTTATTGGTATTGAGTTTAAACTTCTGTTTTGAAAGGCAAAAGCAACTGCCCATTATACTTCGTACAAGT
>NWSH02000525.1:5664951-5675999 GCA_002382865.2 Heliothis virescens | reverse complement strand
TACAAGTTGCCTTTGTTTAACGCATCTAAAAATATATTCTTTTGCAGTTTTGATTCACTTTTAATTTACTTTGGGTTGAGTTAATATAACATGGTGTTCTAGAATTGTGTAAACACTAAGAACATATTATAATTTTGTTTTTGTGTCTAATTAAGCTTTTGAAAAGAAACCTTGTGCTAAAACCTTATTTAATTATGACCCATATGAAATATCATATGATTTTTTTAATGATTGTATTAATTTAATTTTGCTATGAATTGAATCAACGCTTCTAACAGTTGCCAGCGTTAGTAGTGCGGCACGTATTGACAATGTGTTAATCTATAGATTTGGATTCTGATCACCTGACTGGCCCTTACTCGGATGAGATCAAGGAGGGGCAATGGCTGGGCGTGTCTGTAAGGAGTCAGGGTCCTGGGAAGAAGGCTGCTGTCTGTGCACACAGGTTCGTATGATTTAAGACGTAGCAATTTTTGAAAGAGGGTTTTGTAAGCCATTTCTTGTTGTAAACTTTAAAAAAACCTGGTGTTATAAATAACAGTTTTATTGACACACTTTCTGAAAACATGAGATTTTTCTTGTAATAAATGCAAATACGCAGTACATGTTTGATTTAAAAGAGTTTCCCAATGTCATCGAAATACATTTTGGCGACCTAGATATTTTGTGATTTACGACGTAAGTAATGTTCATTTAGTTCTCATGATTTTTAAATATTTTTCAGATATATCCGCAAGCAGGGAGAGCTGCAATTCGGCCAAGGTCTATGCTATACACTGAGCAACGAATTAGAATTAGTAGATGTCATGGAGCCATGTAGAGGGAGATCCGTAGTGAGGTAATTTTTCAGACTCATGTTTATTATTTGCGATAATTTGTCAGGAAAATAAACAAAAGCACACCCAGCCCTTCAAGTTTTAATTTCATTTTTGAGCTATCCGAAACTCAAAGTTATTGAGGGACGAATATACGAGGTGTTATTCACGAATATATTATTACTAAAAGCGGCACTGTAATTTATCATCGCTAACTAATTTATGTTCCATAATTTCAGAGTATTAGTCTAGATATTTTAGTAGACAGCCGGTAATTTATTGAGTTTGCCATCCCTGAGTCCACATTTAGTTTCGAATATAAATCTTAGTCCACAGAAACTGCACGAACATTAACTGCCGAACAATTTACTAATTTGTAATATTCTGCAACTTTTCAGAGAACACGAAGAATATGGGTTCTGTCAAGTAGGAACGAGCAGTTCTCTTTTGGACGACGACACGTTGCTCATGGGTAGTCCAGGGCCTTACACGTGGAGAGGGACCATCTTCGCCCAGGACACCAGAGACGATGTGCTAGAGAGAGATAACGTCGTGTATATGGCGCCTGTGCAAGATGGCGCTAGTCCGGTTGAGAAGTATAGTTATTTGGGTAAGTAGGTACATACTTACAGTTGATGATCTGCGATCTTACAGTAAAACTAGCCATGTATTTGAACCAAAAACAAAGGAAGAAATAACGAAACAAACGACTGTTTTAATAGTGTCTACGAAACTAATCAATAATACTAAAAGATTTGGAAAGAAGACTATGGAAGCTCTGAACAAGAAGAGTTGTTTATCTGCTGATATTGTTTATTTATCATTATTAGGCGTTAGGTCATTCTGGCAAACCTCATTTAATCAAGGCTTTTCTCAATTTCAGGAATGTCTGTGTCCAGTGGTAAATTTTTCGGTGGAGACAAGGAGTCATACGTGGCAGGAGCGCCAAGAGCTCACGGCACGGGACAAGTGATCATCTTCAGCAAGCTCGCTACAGAAGACTGGGGGAGGACTGACTTGAATATATTGAACTTTACACTAATGCTGAAAGGAGAACAGTTTGGCTCTAACTTCGGATATGAAGTTGCTAGCGCTGATGTTAATGGAGACGGGTATGTTGATATTATTTATTTTGTATAAGTCTGTTAGATATATAAAATAATAATAATATTAGAATACAATTTTGATCCATTTATTGTTTCAATAAGTATTTGTTTTATTTACTTTGATCTAGTTTTAGAGCTCATCTTCATTAATTTAGTAATACCGTTAACATTTTACTTATATAAGTTTTATTATATTTCAGGTTACCAGATCTATTAGTTGGCGCACCATTCTACTTCTCGCGAGACGTGGGCGGTGCCGTCTACTTGTATCTGAACGTAAACTCAAGTTTGCACCAAGAATACAATGTTAAATTGACGGGCAAACAGGAATCCCAGTTCGGTATTGCTATCGCTAATGCTGGAGACTTAAACAAGGATGGATGCCAAGACATAGCTATAGGAAGTCCCTATGAAGGGAATGGTGTGGTGTACATTTATTTGGGAGATAGAGAAAAGGGTCTGAACTCCAAACCTGATCAAGTGATAACGGCAGAAGCTTTGCCGGTTTTGATGAGAACCTTTGGATATGCTTTATCCGGAGGAGTAGATTTAGATGCCAACGGATATCCTGATTTATTAGTTGGCGCATACGAAAATGTAAGTTGAAGCATCAATATTAAATTGAAGCAAGCCCAAGTTATTTCAAATGTAAAAAGACCATGATGGATACAGATTCTATTCACAAGCTATTTTAAAAATATTATAGAATTTTGCACATACAATAGACACCACCAATAGAACTTAAACTTTTTTATCATTTCAGAGCAGCGTTGCTTTAATACGAACACGACCGATCATCGACATCAAGACGTCAATCCGACCATCGAATACAATTATCAACATCGATCCCACTATCCACGGCTGTGACCGAGACCCCAGCTCCAACTACACCTGCTTCCACTTCGAAGCTTGCTGCATCATCGAGTCCTTAGTCAAGGCCAGCCAATCCACCAGACATCGCCTGAACTACGTCATCGAAGCAGAAACCTTCCCCGGTGGAAAGAAATATTCAAGAGTCTTCTTTGATTCCGAAAAGAGCAATATTGTGAATAAAACTATTATGCTCGGTAGGGATGTCGAAGACTGTAGGGAACATATCGTGTATTTGAAAAATAATACTCGGGATATACAAACGCCGATCAAGGTAATTTTTAAAAAGCTTATTTAACTATTTGTAACGTCACGTCCCATATTTGCGACTAAGTAGGTCAAATCCAAATCATTTCTTTACTATTTTATTTTGGTTCACAGTTCCAGCTGACTTATCTTCTCGTACACGCTGAGCCTCGCTACTCTTCCTCTGGCACTCTCCCTGACGTGGACCAGTATCCTGTTCTCAATGCCACCGCCAGTTCCACGTTCACCGCTAACTTCCTGAACGACTGCGGAGCTGATGCCGTCTGTATCAGTGACCTCGTTGTGGACCCCAAATTGTTGCTGCCTTTGGGTAGGAATGCTTTTGATGAATTATGGTCGAGCACAAAAAGATTCTTCTCTAAGCTTAACCCGTTTCATAATAATCATAGCAATTTACTTGTTGAATATTGTTTTAGTTGTGCTCAAATTTATTTCAAAGTTAATTGAACAAATAATTTAAAATCTTACTATATAATTTCAGCGAAGGACAACACGAAGTACGCTCTAACTTTGGGACAAGAGGAGGAAATAAAGCTGTCTATAGCAGTAGATAACTACGGTGAATCTGCGTATGAAGCGCAGTTGTTCGTCACCCACCCGCCCAGCCTACATTATATCGCAGTAAACATAAGCGTAAGTATTAGTAGAAGAAAATATCCTGTTCCTGGTTGCATCCGAAAATTTTGGAAACAAGCTAGAAGTGTGAAAAACAAACCAAAAATTATATCATCCAACAAAAATGCTCAGAATTGATTTGACATATTTATAAGAGCTACTGACCCGAAAGTTCAAAGATGACCATATACTTAATATGCCAATGTTTTTAAAGATTGGTTCTGTATAATTTCAGGACAAACACGTAATCTGCACAAGCTTCAACAAGACTACCGTCACCTGCATGCTAGAAAACCCCTTCAAGAAACAAGCAGAAGGCTCTCCACCAATCACGATGCGTTTCGACGCTCGTGCCCTAGAAGACAACGACCAATCAGTAGTGTTCACCGTGTGGGCTAACTCCACGTCTAAGGAACTACACCCTGGCAAGACGCCAGTACAAGTTGAAGCACTGGTTATTAAGAATGCTGAACTTCTGATAAAAGGGTAAGTGTATGCAATTTGAAAATGATTTAGTATCGAGAAAACACGATGAGAAAACGAGAAGGGGCCAATTCGAATTCGAACACACTGATGATGACTAACTTTTATGCTTATGACCCTGATTTTAACCTGACTTTCATTTGTTATGTTCCAGTGTGGCCCGTCCGGAACAAGTGTTCTACGGTGGTGGTATTAAGGGAGAGTCTGCTATGACGTATTTTGATGACATCGGAACCAGGGTGGTGCATACATACCAGGTATTAACCATAAAAAATCTCAAAAACAATGTACACTTGTGAATATGGCAGAGGTAGATTTTAACTACTTATTTTCTTCGCCAGGTGTTCAACGAGGGTCCATGGCACGTGTCGTCGGTGCAGGTTGTGATACAGTGGCCACACCAGCTCGCATCTGATACTTCACAAGGAAAGTGGCTGCTTTATCCTGAAGACGTACCCACTGTAGACGGGGAAGCAGGTTAGTATAATATAGTTCAATATTGTGAACATTCAAGCCAAAAAGACACTATTCAGTTCCACTGATTCATTTTCTCCCTTTGCTAATGAAGTTCCAAATATTACAGATCAAAATGGAGAATGTTTCGCTCGAGAGGTCAACCCTCTCAATTTAACCACTCGACCAGGAACATCAGAGCCTTTGGAAAATTTGGAAATTGACCCGTCCCTGACTATGGGCAAACTTAGTGTTAGTTCAAGCGAGAAGTCACATAACGAAACTAGAAGAAAGTGGACTACAGAGTATTCCAGCTCTAGTTCTTATAGCACCAACCATCTGAGAAGGAAAAGAGATGAAGATGCTGTAAAGGCTGAAGCTTATACTGATAGGAAACATGTTATTAATTTGGTAAGTGTTCTACTTTGTACTTACGTGGATGTCATCGTCGGATGTTTCGTAATATTCAAGCACAAGTTTTGATCTTATAGATGAAGTACCTACATTGAAGCCTTGCTGTCTTCGATACTTCGAGTAACCAGAATGAATAATCTATCTAATCTACTTATTCCATTAGGTTTTTGACTTTCGCCTAGGTATAAATCAGAATGTTCTTTTGCATATTTAACTAATAAGTCTTCATAAAATTTCAGAATTGTCAAGAAAAAACAGCGAAATGCATCCAGTTCCAATGCGTGATCTACAAGCTAGGTCGTATGAAGACGAGTACCATCAGCGTGCGCGCGCGGCTGTGGAACGTCACGCTCGTTGAGGAGTTCGCCAGGGCGGCTAGGGTCAACATCGCGTCCTCCGCGTACATCAGCATACCGTCCCACTTCAATATACACCAGAACAAACAGACTGATGATAGAACTACGGTTAGTAGCATTACTGATATATATAATACAATTTTGCCTAGCTCCTTCTTTATTCAGAAAGATCACCATCTTCCACATCATTTAGTGAGGTATGACTCTGGTTGTAATTATAATGAATGGAATTTCAATTACCTGACTGGCCGAATGGCTGTTTCCGACTCAAGCATGGTTATTAATGGTCAACCATACCCGAGGCGACCACGAAGAACGTAGCTTAACCTTGTTATCAAAATTCAAAGTCTTCCTATTGTCGCCTAATATAACCTTCTATGTATATGGCAATGACTATAATCAGGCATCGTGTTGTGTGAACTTTTTTTTGTAGCCGTTATAAATTATGATTCTCGTTTCACAGGTGGAGACGGTCGCATATCCAGACTTAAAGATAAGTGAACCCACCGAAGTTCCGTTGTGGGTGATCATCATATCAGTGATAGTGGGGCTCATAGTGCTGGTGCTGTTAATCTTAGCATTATGGAAGCTGGGCTTCTTCAAGCGCAGCCGGCCAGACCCCACGCTGTCCGGGAACCTGGAGAAGAACAACCACGAGGCGAGCCCCTTCATCGGGCGCGACAGGAACAGTGTCCGATAGCCCGCCCTCACCCGCGCGGTACTCAGAACATTACACAGCGAGTACGCTGTACAAGTGTAAATAAACCGACTATTGTGCACAAGTATTTAGTATGTAATATCTCTGACTGTGATGTCTTCTTAGAGGAATTTGTGTGTATGTGATGCTCTAAACGTTATGTTCTGTTTTGTTGATGTTGACGCACGGTACTATAGGTATATTTGTTTTATTGTAATTGCATTTCTCTAGCGTATTGTGAACATGTTTCAGATTGTTTGTTTATATATTCTGATGGATTATGTATTATTTTTTAACTTTTCTGTAAATACGTACTTGCCTTTATTATTTATGAATAGTTTAAATGTCTACTTAATTTGACTAGATTTTTCACTAGTCACAAAATGTAATAATGTTATAGTTTACGTGTAAGTAATAGTGATGTATTGTCCTGTTTGTAAGTGAAATTGGTCACAATTGATTTTGGACACTAAAACATGTTAAGAGAGCTTTTTAAAAGTCCTGGTAGGTACTTAAATATTTAATGATTTTTTACACGATTTCTAACGTAATGCATAACTTCACCTTTCACTATTATTCAGCATCAAATTATTGAATAAACTGTTAAAATGAATTCGTTGTATCAACTAGGTTTAAAATTATTAGTATAATATTGTAAATAACATTGTTTCCATGTCATTAGATTTTGTACAAAATTTTCTATCTATTGCAAGTAGAGGCATATATTTTACACGATTTTTCTAAAAAAATACCAGTACCACTGCCAACTCTTCCATCACCTAGTATTTAAATACCTTAAATAAAATGTTGACTACTTAAATAACACTGGTTGTGATTATTTCTTTTATGAACTACATACATACCTACTAAATAGTACATTTTAGATGGAATAAAATTGTGCCATTTTGATATCGTGTTTAAAGGTGAATTCTGATATTATCTAAGGTAATAAAAAATATCCAAAAATTAAGTTTTATAAAATAACGAATTGAGAGGAATTATACACCTTTGTTACCTGTTATCTGCCTAAAGACACCACTACAGGTAATCATTGTTGGGGTTTGTTAGTATCTATAACTGAGGCACGTATGGGAAGAAATTTCAGCTTTATAAAAATGACGAAGGTCTGGCACCACTGGCTCTTGCTAGTCCATTTTGACTAGCCGACCTATCATTATTATATATAAGCGGTAAGCCTTAAATACTTGTGACAGAGCGCTGTTTTAAGAAAAGACGGTCCAATAATTTTATTTAAAAATATTATGAACATTTGTTATCCGAAATAGAATCTAAAATTACTTAACTAAATTTTAAGAGTACTCGTTCTGAATACTTTAATTTCATAGTATTCTGTTAACTGATTTTAGACTATTATTCAGCGGGGATAAGGTCGGATAATAGTATGACAGACGAGTATCTTCTCCTAATGTAATTTAAGCTATTTTGAACATGTAATAACTAAAAAGCTAATATTAATATTCTTTGCCAGGATATTGCCAAGAGGCCCGTATAAGGATGGATATTTCAAATTAGTATCGTAAGTTATTTTATATTTAAGTTGAGATTTATTTGTCAAATACTGCCACTTGTTTATTTATGATTGTATCAGGTACGCAAGCGAGAGTAAACTACCAGAATCTGTCAGTTTACGCAATCAAACATTAACCTTCATATTGTGATAAGGTTGTTGAAAATTCTATTGCAGAAATTAAACAAGATTGAGGTAGTTGATGTGCTGCGTCTGTACTTACCACTGTTCATGGTTACTCTACGGCTAAGAAAAACATGTGAATGTCGATATTTTTGATAAATCGATAATTGATGCAGTTAAGTTTGACTGATTTACTGTTTGAAATAGACCATAATTGACTATGTTTACTCTGGCAAATTTCAGCAGGTTCCTGGAAAAGTTCTAGAGGACTCTCTGTTTTATGTTTGTGAGTTTATGTTGATCGTACTGATTAGATGTTTATGTTGTTGTGTCTTGGTCGTTTCAAAACTAATAACTAATACAAGTAGAAATGTGAGCGGCAATTGGAGTAAGCATGATTTGGGCCGAGATAAGTCTTTTATAATTGGTCTTATCTTCACGCTTCAGTCATACAAGAAGGTCAGATTCAAATCCAGAAGTTAAAAAAGTTCTCTTCAAGGCCCTTTAAAGAACCAGTAATTATATTCGAATTTTTAATGAAGATAAGGTATCGATAGTCGTAAGTTTTCATTTTATTGCTGCTTTTAATAGACTTAGTAAACTTTGTTTTTATATTTAACTATAAGTAACTTCTTAATTTATATTTTTTTAATAGAAATTGTGTATCAAAATAATTTTATTTCTAAGCAGCGTGGAACATAGCGTTTTAAATTAAACTCTGCGGCCTGCTGCATCTTATCCCCAGGAATCCACCAGAGACGTTCAGGAGCTCAGCAAAGATCGAGATCACTTTCGCCTAGCCAGGCGGGAGGGCAGCATTACATCACATTTGTGGTAGCTCACAAAGACACTCGACAATCAACTACTTACAGGTAACATAAGGCTCACATCACTATTGGCAATGCATACAGATGCCGGCTTTTAAGAACTTAAATATATTTTTAAAGTACCTTAAGAAATAGGTTGTGGTAAGGGTCCGAGGCCTAATTGTAAATCTGATGGCAATAAGTGCGAGGTATTTCGGTTCGTTCAGATTAGTTCTCAATCAAAACTCAGAATTGATGTGGTCTTACTTTATTTAGGTTTAATGGGTATGTATAGTACGCAAAAATATACGATTCTGTGATGTGGTCCATCCATTATTTGAAACAGTTGTAAATAAATTTTAGGTATATAATTGGTCTCATTTTCCCTCTGGTAGGACCTATTACAAATAAACATGATCCAAATTCATAGATTTGGTCATGTATTTTATTTATGAAGAACCTGTCATTTTATCTCAGGTGCGGAACTCATTATCCCTCAATACTTTAGAAGTTTGGAGCCATAAAAAGCCTTAAATCGGTCAATATTATAAAAACGGCACTAAGAAATTATTATTAATTTATTTCAATTGTTCGGTCATTACAGGAGGATCTGGAAAACCCTGCTTACGACGAAGAATTGACGTAAGCGACAAGATAAATAACTGATGTAGCTTTTTGCTGGTCGGCAGTTAAAAAAGACGTACAGTGTTAAAAAGCAGATCTCGAGTAAAAAACGTTATTCCATTCATTCAAGGCAATATATTGTGTTCGGGCTCTAAATAATTAACGGTAAAAAAGTTTGATTAAATATAAGTATTTGTTATGGATAAAAAAAACAAATACACGATATCACGATTTTCACGACTGATTAATTACTTATTATATATTTAAAAAAAACTCTTGGAACTAGGTCCGCGAATGCTCTCTTCTTCTTATAACCACAATTGCCACTGGTGCTAAAATAAATGTTTCCTTGATCACTGTACCCCAAGTTGATTAGTGCTAAAATAGCTTGCCATAGCTTTGGAGCTTAAAAATGTTTGTGACATGGAAACTTCTGTCTTAAGTAAGAATACAGAAAGACCTAGAAAGAATATGGCTTCTTAGAATCCCAGTAAACTGTGTTTGATAGTCGACAAGATAGAGATAGATAGGGATACACTCCGAACGTGTTAAACGGACCGGTCGCAAGAGAGACGGAAACTAATCGGCCGAATGTTTGGCTACGTTTCTTACTTACGTTAAAATAATTTTCCATATCGTTTAGGACGGCATCAACAACTTAGTCATTGAAATCCGTTCCAACTTTAGTGTGTTGTTTGGTTTTTTTATGTGCAGTGGTTTATTGTGTTTTAGTAATTTGTTTTTTGTACTTTGTTTTTTTTGGTGTGTTTCCTTGTATGCGGTAGTTCGGTTGCGATTGCGACTCGGTTCAGACCGAGAAACCGAACTATTTTTCGTAGTATCGACAACAATCAAAGTTCGGTCGTATGTCGGTCTGTCCGAACCAATCGTAGTGTCATTTTAGAGTTAGATCCGCTGTGCATTGATTTTGGATTCACATATCAACGGAAGAGGTTTGTGATTTTTGTTGCAAGATTGAAATTATCCCCCACAGCCACGTCAATTACTACAAGTCTCGCACGTTGAAGCAGTGCAGTCCTAAGTCTACCCGTTAGCTTTGTAGCAGACGCAGAACACAATCAAGTTACCGTAGTTTACAATCTGTCAAAATTTTCTGCACTTGATTTTCTAACGCTTATCACAATATGGAAGATAGTATGTTGTTCGATGGTAAAATTTGACAATTGGTGATACATTGACCTGCCGTTTGTCTGTACAATATGCATTTGTATCAAACTATAATTTTTTAATTGTTAATTTGCCAAGGATATTGGTGCCAGCAACAATCAATTTACTGCATTAAACAATAGTATAATATATTAACCAAGCTAAGATGAGGGTATTTTTGAATCTATTGTCTCATTTGTAATAGCAGTATTGTACTTTTAATGGTTTGGATTTAATTTTTATTAATAACTATGTTGACTAATCGAGCTGTATTTAATAAACTTAATTATAGCTATATTGTAAATAGATCAAAATAGGAATAATTTATAGGTACTTAAAACATCGTCTTTTGGTCTAGTCTCGTATGTATTTTGTTTTATCGTAGACCCGTATAACAATTTTAATTATGCCTGAAATAATTTTTATTATCTAATGATTTGTGAATTTAAATTGACTTTTAAGCTTCATTCGCAATTTTGACGGCAATATGAATGAAAAGTTTTTGAATTTTTGCGAGAACCTGCAGCAATGTTGGTACATTGTTTATAAGTCATTTAGTGTTTTAAATATTTTAGGTGTTATATACTAGTACAAAAACTGTTTGGTAATTAACTTCAAAATCTTCTCTGGGGTTTACTAATTTATAAAAAACTCTGGAGGTCATCGCAGATATGAACAAAGTATAAGCGTCATTCAAAATACGCAAGAGCAGGGATTCATAATA
>NWSH02000525.1:5652659-5664926 GCA_002382865.2 Heliothis virescens | reverse complement strand
TGGAAGCTGGGCTTCTTCAAGCGCAGCCGGCCAGACCCCACGCTGTCCGGGAACCTGGAGAAGAACAACCACGAGGCGAGCCCCTTCATCGGGCGCGACAGGAACAGTGTCCGATAGCCCGCCCTCACCCGCGCGGTACTCAGAACATTACACAGCGAGTACGCTGTACAAGTGTAAATAAACCGACTATTGTGCACAAGTATTTAGTATGTAATATCTCTGACTGTGATGTCTTCTTAGAGGAATTTGTGTGTATGTGATGCTCTAAACGTTATGTTCTGTTTTGTTGATGTTGACGCACGGTACTATAGGTATATTTGTTTTATTGTAATTGCATTTCTCTAGCGTATTGTGAACATGTTTCAGATTGTTTGTTTATATATTCTGATGGATTATGTATTATTTTTTAACTTTTCTGTAAATACGTACTTGCCTTTATTATTTATGAATAGTTTAAATGTCTACTTAATTTGACTAGATTTTTCACTAGTCACAAAATGTAATAATGTTATAGTTTACGTGTAAGTAATAGTGATGTATTGTCCTGTTTGTAAGTGAAATTGGTCACAATTGATTTTGGACACTAAAACATGTTAAGAGAGCTTTTTAAAAGTCCTGGTAGGTACTTAAATATTTAATGATTTTTTACACGATTTCTAACGTAATGCATAACTTCACCTTTCACTATTATTCAGCATCAAATTATTGAATAAACTGTTAAAATGAATTCGTTGTATCAACTAGGTTTAAAATTATTAGTATAATATTGTAAATAACATTGTTTCCATGTCATTAGATTTTGTACAAAATTTTCTATCTATTGCAAGTAGAGGCATATATTTTACACGATTTTTCTAAAAAAATACCAGTACCACTGCCAACTCTTCCATCACCTAGTATTTAAATACCTTAAATAAAATGTTGACTACTTAAATAACACTGGTTGTGATTATTTCTTTTATGAACTACATACATACCTACTAAATAGTACATTTTAGATGGAATAAAATTGTGCCATTTTGATATCGTGTTTTATTATGAATCCCTGCTCTGGTATTTGAATGACGCTTATACTTTTGTCATATCTGCGATGACCTCCAATTTTTATAAATTAGTAAACCCCAGAAGAAGATTTTGAAGTATAATTACCAAAACAGTTTTTGTACTAGTTATACATAAAATATTTAAAAATAAAATGACTTATAAACAATGTACCAACATTGCTGCCAGTTCTCGTCAAAAATTCAAAAACTTTCAATTCATATTGCCGTCAAAATTGCGAATGAAGCTTAAAAGTCAATTTAAATTCACAAATCATTAAGATAATAAAATTATTTCAGGCAATAATTAAATTGTTTCGGAGTAACTCGAAATAAAACAAAATACATACGAGACTAGACCAAGACGATGTTTTAGTACCTATATTATCTATTTATCTATTTACAATATAGCTATAATTAAGTTTATTAAAAGCTCGATAGCAACATAAGTTATTAATAAAATTAAATCCACCATTAAAAGTACAATACTGCTATACAAATGAGACAATAGATTCAAGAAATACCTCATCTTAGCTTGGTAATATATTTACTATGTTTAATGCAGTAAATTGATTGTTGCTTTCACCAATATCCTTTGGCAATAACAATTAAAATTATAGTTTATACAAATGCATATTGTACAGACAACGGCAGGTCAATGTATACCAATCTGTCAAATTTTACCAATCGAACATCTATCTTCCACTATTGTGATAAGGTTGAAAATCAAGTGCAGAAATTTGACAGATTGTGGTAACTTGATGTGTTGTCGTCTGTACAAAGCTAACGGTAGACTAGACTGCACTGCTTCAACGTGGAGACTTGTAGTAATTGACGTGTGCTGTGGGGGATTTCTGCAACAAATCACAATCTTCCGTTGATATTGAATTCAAAATCATATGCACAGGGAGTCTACTCTAAAATGACACTACCGATTGGTCGGGACCGACCGACATACGACCGAACTTTGCATTGTTGTCGTACTACGAAAAATAGTTCGGTTCGGTCGGAACGAGTCGCAATCGCAACCGAACCGACTAAACGATATGGAAAATTATTTCGTAGTAAGAAACGTGCGAACATTCGGCCGATAGTTCGTCGTTAACACGTTCGGAGTAGGCCCCTCTGACTAGCTCGACTGTCGACACAAAAGTTTATGATTAAGAAGACCATATTCTTTCTAGGTCTTATTCTTATAAGACAGAAGTGTTCATGTCACAAACATTTTAGCTCCAAAGCTATGCTAAGCTATTTTAGGCACTAATCAACTTGGGTACAGGATCAAGAAACATTTATTTTAGCACCAGTGGCAATTGTGGTTATAAGAAGGAGAGCATTCGACGGTACCTAGTTCAAGACGGTTTAAAATATAATAAGTAATTAATCAGTCGGAAAATCGTGATATCGTGTATTTGTTTTTTTTATCCATAAATATTATATTTAATCAAACTTTTTACGTTAATTATTTAGAGCCCGACACAAAAAGTAATAACGTTTTTTACTCGAGATCTGTTTTAACACTTACGTCTTTTTTAACTGCCGACCAGCAAAAAGTACACAGTGATTTATCTTGGTCGCTTACGTCATTCTTCTGTAAGCAGGGTTGTTCCAGATCTCCTGTAATACGAACAATGAAATAAATAATAATAATTTCTTAGTGGTTTAAATATTGACCGATTTAAGGTTTTGTATGGCTCAAATCAAGTATGGATAATGAGGTCTCAAAATAAACATGATCCAAATCTATTGATTTGGATCATGTTTATTTGTAATACCTACCAGGAAATGAACTTATTATATAGATTATGTTCAAATAATGGAGTGTGCTATACATACATTAAACTAAAGTAAGACCACATCAATTCTGTTTGAGACTGAACACAAAACCGCTCTTATTGCATCAGATTACAATTAGCCTCGGCCCACCTATTTCTTAGGTACTTTAAAAATATATTAAGTTCTTGAAAGCCGGATCTGTAGGCTGCCAAGTGATGTGAGCCTTATGTTACCTGTATAGAGTTGATTGTCGAGGTGTGTGATGTAGCTGCCGGCTAGGCGAAGGATCTCGATCTTGCTGAGCTTCCTGTCTGGTGGTTCCGTGGGGATGAGCAGCCGCAGAGTATTAAACGCTATGTTCACGCTGCTTAGAAATAAAATTATTTTGATAACAATTCTATTAAAAAAATATAATTAAGAAGTTACTAGTTAAAATAAAAACAAGTTTACTTAGCTATTAAAAGCACATAAAATGAAAACTTACGACTATGATACCTTATCTTCATTAAAATTCTATAATTACTGGTTCTTTAAAGCCTTGAAGAGAACTTTTTTAACTTCTGGGATTTGAATCTGACCTTCTGTATGAACTGAAGCGTGAAGATAAGAGCCAATATAAAAGACTTATCTCGCAAATCATGCTACTAATTGCCGCTCACATTTCTACTTGTATTAGTTTTATTAGTTTGAAATACAGTAGCTGTAGGCGCCTGGTGAAGAAGCTGATCTTATCGTGCTTCTATATCTTATTTAAGTAATCTTAATAACCTTGTCAAGTTGTTATCTATCATCATTAATTTAACGTTAGATTCGAAAGGGATCGTCGTCAATAGATCGTGCTTTACTTCGGAGGATGGTTGCATTCGTTTTATAATTGGCGACTGGATCCTGTACCTACTTAAATACTTAACAGGTCACAAACTGAATGCTGAGCTTAAAAACTTTTGGTTTATCCACGATAATGTCATTATTAAATAAATAAGTCTCTGTATGTGAAAAAACATAATATAATAATGTTAATAAAAAGAACACTTAGTTTTCTAATCACCTACTACTGAAAGAAATAAGTAAATTTTCCTAATTCTTCTTATTACTATTTTATTCTTGAAGGCTATAGTGTCAGGATTTTCTTTCCTAGTTCAGTATTTCCTGCAGTTTTATTTTATCGTTGTTCATTCTGGTCACTGCTAGGTACATATTTTGCTTCACGCTGCCTCAATCTGCTTTACTTTATGTTATTGTTACCAGAATGGACCAGCACCGATAGCACTAACAGATTGGCGCCGGCTACCAGCCTTTATGTTCTACGACATGTTAACTCTAGGAAAAGAAAGTGCGAATATCGATTGATACTTATTAATCTGTAAAGTCTAATTACACAGAATTTGACGGCTCACAAACACAACAGCGAGAGATTTCTCAGAATTATCGAAGTAAACTAATAACTTAGTAAAAGTACCTGGAAGTGAAGCCGATAAAGCAACTTCCACATGCAATATCAATACTAACTTCTGCGTCCGGTCCCGCTCGCGCGCATTCGCCTGGCACCTTTGCTTCGCCGCCGGCTGGCTTTCAGAATGTTGGTACGAACTCACTGAGAACACACGTTGTTCCCACGACTCTTCTCCACACTGATAACTTAGGAAATTCTCCATTGATTAGACAGACTATTCAGCAAGACTAGATATGACTAAGACTACTACGTGTTCCGGTGGTCGTGTAACTTCGGAAGCGGGATGCGTACTAATCCAGGGACGTATGTGGCCCCACTAATAAGTATCCCGATGGATATCGCTCATGAAGGAGTCATTTAGGAAGAACAGCGCGCGCCACTGACTCGCTCTTAACCGATAATTGTATAAACAGATGGCTGCCGATGTAACAGGCACGGATTCGGCACTCGAGAAAGTTTCATTTAAACTTTGTCCTCGTAACAAATTGAACTTTTAAATAAATTGAAACCCAAGAATTTGCTTAGATTTCAAGAATACTTAATTTTTTTCTTCGATTTATTTAACATCATATAATTACATTTTTAAATATTTCATAAAAAAAAATAGAATAAACAAAACATTTAAAAATATAAAAATAGTGTCCCAACGGCATCGGGAACATGGTCCAAGATACCGGCGGTCAGGGCTCCATAGAGAGAAACCTCCTGACGATGCGTGCCAAGAATATTATTGTTATGAGTTACATTAAACTGAAAGGTTACCTACACTATTCTGTGAGGTTTTTAAATTAATAGCTTCATAGCTAATACTAGAAAATTCCTCGCAGACCACCTATATCATAAGAAATATATAATTTTTATATAATCACAAATAAACGAAAGTTTTAACTGAGGCGACCCAATTCGTCCCTGGTGTGGCGAATGGGTGACTTGTCATCAAGAATGTAAAACGCGTCTCCCCCCGAGCCCCGAGCTTTGTCTGTTGCTTTAAGCTAACTACCGCAATAAATATTTTTAATGATCCCGATGATTCTCCAAACTGGATCTTTTATTTCATTTGTGACATAAAATGTAAAACAAGCTACTTAGTTTTGATTTTATTTCACAATGTTGCTCATAGCGAGATGTTATTCCTTAAAAGGTGCTGAGATAGCAAACAAAATCTTTAGTAATTAATTTTTGATTCTAATCATTTAACAGTTTAACTGAAACTGAGTACCTACCTATATAATATTTTTTTCATTTCTCCAAATACCCGTGTAATGAGTTCTTGTTTTCATGATATTTGAAACAATTTTCCTACAACTGTCGTTCCTTTCATTGCTAGCCCAATAGCAAGTCATTCAATTCATTCAACATGTTTCGCGTATGTTCACGTCTCGAGGGGATGCGTGGAGTTCCGTGGGAACATCGGCTAATTGGTTAAATTATACGATATGTCGACCGCTGCGTTCATTCGTATTCATTTACAGCAGTTACTGAGTTCACATGAAAAAACAATAGACAACACCAAAGACTACAAATACATTTTGTGAGGACCACATAGCACATTCACAAGCTTACACGCATGACGATAATACGGTTGTTGCATCCATTTAAATATTTATGATCATAGTGCTTCTTCGAAGTGACAAATCGGTATTTTCGTCATCTTGAACTTAAATATCAACTACCTACTTATTAATAGATTTCTTATAACCTTTTGCCTAATTATTGATTTAAATAAAAAAAATGTTATTATTAACATGCCGAAAGAAGATAGGTTTTTAAACATGACGTACATTGATATGGTACAGACAACAGCAGGTCAACGTATACGAATGTGTCAAATTTTACCAATCGAACATTAACCTAGGTACCTCCATTGTGATAAGGTTGAAAATCGATTGCAGAAATTTGACAGATTGTGGTAACTTGATGTGCTGTCGTCTGTACCTACGACTTAGCTGTTCATCCCAGCGAAACTAACAATGACATGCGTAGACTGATGTAGCAATCGCTGGTGATGCTCAGGTGGCTGTTGGCTTAGTGGCCGACGTCACGACCCCCCCACGACGCGGTGCTGTCGGCCAACCGACGCGGGCGCACCACGGCCGAGACTTTCTCCTCGCGACACCTCTGCCGGTGAAACGAGCGTCGCCGCGAGTCGCACACGCAGCCGCGCGCGAGTCGACCGTCTTCGACGCTGGCGCGACACCGCCGAACACTACCTACACTTCCGCGTACAAACATAAACCGCTTTCGCTCCGTAAACAGTTTTCGTGTGAACTATTTGTGTTATGTTCATCACATCCTACCCGAGAGTGCATAAGGAGTATCTTTACTGAAACAAACACTTGAGCTTGGACGCCAAAGTGATGCTTTTTCGTAATTAAGAGGTGAGTCTACTTACCTTTCTACTAAGTCTGGTCAATTCTGCGTTAGACGATGGCATTAGATGATAAGGTGGGCGCACACTTTTATTGGTGAACGCAAGGACACGATCAGACTGACTACTGGACGTCGGACTCGCCAACCATTGTCCTAATTCATTTGTATACTTGAGACACACGTTTTTTCGCACAGGAGAAAAGAAACCGAATTTGCATATTAATTGAAAAGTTTGAAACAATGCATGATGAAGTCGTCCTCTTTACGTTACCTACTACACTCCTACAATATTTGTCTGAACAGTTACATTAGATGAACAGTTAAGCACGGACCGGTCTGGGTATGGCCGGCATTCATAGATCAGCTGGCCTGACAAAGTAAGATAAAACTGATATGAATCAAGACATCCCGTCAAAATGTGCAAAGGCCGACTAACCAGCAGTACGAATTATACTTAACTTACATGCGGTATTTAATGTTCAAGGATTAGATGTTCAGTGCTTTGCGTTTGTGGTTGGAATCATTAATATCGAATATAAGCTGCTCAGTGACCGTCTAAGTTTTGTTCTCATTCCGTGTATCCAAAACTGTTTCCGCTATACTTACCACGAGCAGTAACAAAGGTACGTGACGAATCGCAAGTAAGTTGTTAGTCACAAGGTGATAGTTGTGCAACTTTGCTTGACTTCCCGTGCCGAACATGCGTATACTTAATATTTACAATTTGAAAATGGAATGCATATTAGTATGATGATTTGAGCATGTAATGTAATATTCCAGTCTTTTGCACAAGGAATAAAATACATATATGCCACTTCTTATTGAAACCATCTTTCAGGAGAGGTCAGGGGTCGCTTACTGGTACGGTGCGGTTATTTATTAATTCAAAAACAATGCAACATGCTGACGCTTATGTTATAATGGATTTACCATATGAAGACGGAACTATTAATGAATACTTATCAATATTACGTTACATTATCGAGTCGTCAGTATCCGTGTAGTTTCCACATGAGTTCACTGTAGAGCCTTCGTGATTCCCAAACGTTAACGATTGTGTTCGGCGATCCGTGATGGAAATCCGTGTGATTCACGCCGTGACAGGATCCTTTTTGACATCCTGCCAATGACCTATTACAATACGCAGGCGCATGAGGTGCCGGAGGTCGTACGACGCATAAACAATAAATGCAACACAACCGTTATGTCTTATGTCATACTTCGATGAAACACGAGATCTTAGTAGACACGAACGTTTTTCATCGATTGACACGCTTACCTACTGCTTTTTGCCTTATTTTGATGCGATGTTTTTATGACTATGTAAAGTAAACAGTGTTGATTTAATACTATTATGAGGTAATAATGTAGTATCCTATTCACCATGCATTTGCCTTTTAAAGCACTGCTTTATTAGGTACAGCAGTGTGTAGTAAATTTTCTCTTAATACAGGTCTGGCTCTTTATTATAATGATTTACATATTGCTCACGGCTTAGATAATAATATCGCAACTTTTGTAAACGAATTCTAGATGAGTGTGGGTAGCATTAATGAACAGATTTTTTACAAATTCCACTATAGGGCCTCTTTAGGTAAACATTACGTTTTTGTTGTGTGATATGTGACACATCTAAGTTATGGCGGAGGTTCGAAGGAACGAAGGTGACATGTCATGACACCTTTTGACCCATTTTGAACTTATCATTAAGGATATTTTGTGGATACCTTTACGAGAAGAACGATAGTTTGCTAATCTTCAGTCTTGTACAACTCTTTCTCTAGTACCGAAACTTCCTCAAGGATAATTTTGGCTTTTACAAAATTTGGACAAAAGAAAGTTCATCTCTTTTTTAGATATTGTTTGGTGATTTCTAATTCTTAGATACTAATGCTGATTATTTATTGCATACCCTTTTCAAAATCGTTATTAGTTAACTATGGCTATGAATTATATTGTCTTAAAACACTTATTAGATTTGAAAAACGGTAGGTACCTACTAAATACTAAATGATTCAGTTCTAGACTATTAAACAATTACAAACAGAAGAAGAATCATAGATATCTGATGAGGCAGAAGATATTGTTGCACTATGAGCACAATGCTGTTTGGCGGTTTGGCAAGTCGGCCTTGTCAGCAAATGGGTCAAATTCACGCGCCGCTTGCCCAAGCGCAATTATACATGACCGACCATTATTTTATTTAATAATTCAAACACTTATCGAACCATCATGAGAAAAATCTAAAGGGTACGATGTGTAATGGGCTTTGTAGTAATTACTATACTTGTCCAAAACACTTCATTTAAAGCTTGGTATTTGAAGAATGCCATTGTTTTATATGACCTCATCCCACTATTAATAAAGTCCGCGATATGTTTGTGGCGCTCGAGCTTACTATGTTGGGCCAGTTCTTGAACTTCGTGTTGGGGAATACCTAAATCTATTCGCTGTCTGGAATTTTAATTGGTTGTACCTTCCCGCTTGGTATTCAGGTAGGGTCCGTCCTTTTCTGCAATAGCTCTTAAACATCATCACTCACGATTTCGTTTTGTTATATAGGTATTTGTGAACACAGTAAGCCGTCCACGTAATACTTCAGAGTACCATTACTTCGTTGCTGGGTGACTATGTGAGTGAATCTGGTATTGCACAAGTCAGTATAATAATGTAGGCCAGACATCTCGGCGTACATCTTTCCGAGTGAGGCTACGTCCTTGTGATATCGTGTCATTATAAAAGCTAATGTGGCCGGTACATGGTTGTCAACCTATAAAACCTTTTGGTTCAATCAAACACTTGACAGTTAAAGGCAATTTGTCCCTTCTAATTTCTATTTACCTGATAGTTTATTTATACACACACACAGTGTAATAGTATCGTCCGTTCATATTTTAATGCTATACGAACAAAAGTCTTTTCGATGACGCATTTTATGCTTCGAAGAAAGACTTGCGAAATAGGCAGCGATTTTTAATTAAGTAAAATATTTGCATAATTAAATAACTCCCTCATATAACCAGTTCATTAGCAAAACATAATCTGCATGTTTCTAATAATTAGTCCTTGACATAAACATCCAGATACTTCCTTGTGCTACCTTTTTGTCTATCTTCATTGTTTTTATTCTAAACTAGTTTTATGAGTTTAGACTCCCTAAGTAAAAAACAGGCTGTCAGGAAAGGTCAAAGTTTGAAAAATAAATTGTATTTGGTAATAAATTAGCGAAGAGGACTCTGCTCTTCACATGTGCCACATAAATTCAATTTAGGTTCAATTTTATTCACAAATTGAAAAAATATCCTAAGATGCATTCTGTAGTCGTCAGAATGTCTATTACTATTTAAGTACAAACGACAACAGATCAACGTATACGAATCTGCCAAATTTTACCAATCAAAAATTAACCTACCCCCATTGTCATAAGGTTGAAAATCGATTGCAGAAATTTGACAGATTGTACTAACTTCATGTGCTGTTGTCTGTACCTTTGTTAAGTATATGCCTAATGGAAAACGCACATAGGCGTTAATAAAAAGTTAATCTCACAATAAATAACAAATTAACATTAAACGTTGTCTCTGAATGCTTTGTGAGTTTGTGATTAAAAACATTGTTTCAATCGCAGTGATGTGTGAATCGACCTCAAGTTTTATTAATATTCATGTCTCGAGACGCAAGTGAACGTCCCTGCTTAGATACAACCTCAACGAGTACGATTCAAACTGGTCGAATCAGATTTACGTTACAAGATTCACTTTTAAAAGTGCGGGCTACTATAAATTAATAAACATAATCTAAACTATATAATATTATAAAGCTGAAGTTTGTTTGTTTGAACGCGCTAATCTCAGGAACTACTGGTCCAATTTTTATCCGGGTGCGTCGAGTAGTTCCCACGGGACGCGGGTGAAACCGCTGGCTAGCTAGTAAAATAATAAAGTCGTGTTTGTTCGAACATTAAAATTTTTAATCGAGTACAAATTGGCCAATTTTCATGGCTTTTCATTTGTTTTTCCGTCCTTCTAGAATAGCAGAATTAATATTAAAACAATTGAACGGTAACAGGAGACAAAGTCACTACTCAGTCTAAACAAAAGAAGTCGCGGGCGAAGTTAGTTGATTGTTCAAACCTCGGGCAAGTCAGTGACGTGATCAACTAAGCATTAAAGTGTCTTTAATAAAAACAAAATCGGTTCTAAGCCAGGTGTGGTGTAAATCAGTAGATATACCAGTTTTAAGTATACCATTAGCATTTAAGTTAGGCGTGTTATAGAACATAATATTGTCGATTTTATTATTAGGTGAGGCATTGAATTGTGAGGTTTTACGTTCTACTAGAACCAAAAAGATTTGCCTTGTCATATTTACTTATTTCCATTTTTTATGTCATCATTACAATAACCAGAGGTCATCGGTAATGATCAGGTGTAAAGATTGCAATTTGGATGACACTTTTGTAGCTATTCATCGGTTTCACCGACGCGAGACGTCTTGAAGGATCTATTTCCCGTAGTCTGATGTAGAAACTAAAATATTCCTGCAAAATCTAACCATAAATGTACTATGCTGCGTACTTGAAGCTCTTCTCCATCACAGTATGTTTCGTGCCACTGTGTTTATGTTCTTCCCGTACTGCGCAAAAATATATATAGCTTTTGTCACTAAGAGACTATAGCGCCCCAACAGTGAAATATTTTCTTCAAATCCGTTCTGTAATTTCGGTAAATACCTATAGCAAAAGACAAATCGTTAGGTCTTTCCTCTTTAAAACATCAATATACAGAAAACCCATGAAAGATTGAGGAAAATTATTTCCAAGAATTAGAATATATTGAACGTTTCTTCGAAATAAGTACATATGTTTATTTGTATAATAACCTGTACCAACTTATATTATTCATAGTTTACGAGTTAATCTAGATAAACATATCGTGTCCCTGCTTTAGCCACATAAGGGAGACCAGGGACGAACGTAACAATTTTCAATATTGTCGTAATATCTCACAAACCTTAATATTTATTAAAATACTAATTGATACCTCTTATAGATTAGTCTTTCAGCTATCTTTCAACGCTAGTTTCAATACAAATGGTATTACGGATTACAATAAAAATAGCAAAATATAAAAGATGGAATTTGTTACAATTATCCCTACCCCTAGGGTTAGTTGTAACAGTGCAAAGGGATGGTTGTAACGAAGTAAATAAAGACTTATATACTTCCACAATCAACGTTATATTTATTCATAATAAGACTTTAATTTTTCACAATAATCAAAAACTAAACTTATATAGATTTCTTCAAAAATAAATCGAGGAATAAAAATGAGATCGCTTTTTTGTCGATGGGAAATCATCAGAGGACCACAGCACCAGATGTGGGTGAGTGTGAGGGCGTGTCATACTTTTATTAACTAAGGCCCACCGTGTTCCTTCTTGAGCCCTTTGTGTACCTGGGTCGTGGATATCTTTCGAACAATCACGCAGCCCCAGCAACCTCTACCCTGCTGGGGTCTGCTGAATCTCTTTGAGGAGCGCGTGGAACAACCCGCACCGCCGACACGGTGCCTGTCATCCTCCTAGGAGACGTAAGGACGATGAGCCACCCGAAACT
The DNA here is from genome assembly GCA_002382865.2 of Heliothis virescens. NCBI lineage: Eukaryota > Metazoa > Arthropoda > Insecta > Lepidoptera > Noctuidae > Heliothis > Heliothis virescens. The sequence goes on along the minus strand of NWSH02000525.1, from coordinate 5,652,670 downwards.
CACCGCCCACA
>NWSH02000525.1:5486087-5499740 GCA_002382865.2 Heliothis virescens | reverse complement strand
AGTCTCCTTTTACGTCTTTGATTTGACCAAGTATTGCTATTAGCAACTATATCTAGTGTATAATTTTTACCACGCTTATCAACCATGTTATGTGTTATGTCTAATCTATCAAGTATCTCTTTTATTTTAATTAATGCTATTTCTATTTTATTCTCACTATTTGGTAACTCAGGTAGTAAATAGATTGTTGGTGTATGTTTCTTCCTTGCTTTGTCTCTTGGAGGCACTGTAACAATCAGAAAAGGTAAACAAATGAAATTGGGTGGTATTGACATAGTATGCTCTTCTTCTTCTTCGATTAATATATCTAAGTCACAGGCAAAAGCTAATAATCTATATTTTTAGTAATCAGTTTGAAAAGGCTTACCTAATTTACATAAATCATAATCCTTGAAAGTCCATGCTAGTCCCCACCTGGTGACTCGACCCTGACAAAACTCAGTATGAGTGTGTTTGATTCCCTCCAATTTTAATTGTTGTATTAAAACACTGACATTATATTTATGACCAACCATTGTAGTAAATATGCTAAAAGCAAAAAAATTAAAAAATATTTTTTATAATTGTTACAGTTTATCGGAGCATTGGCTTAATTTATGGTATACATCACTTACTTCACACCTTCTTTATACAATTTGCTCTCTCTAATGAGTTGTCTACAAAATTCCAGTTCTCCACCTTCAGTGATTAACTCTTGTGGTGATCCTGTAAAGCCGTTCTTTGGAGGTAATCTGTAAAACAATGGCATTATCAACACCAACTACCTGTTTAAAAATTTTATGAGGATTAATATAATAAAGATACAGACCTGGCTGGACTCCGTGATTCATATAATTCTTGTATAGTACTGTAGAAAGGTGGGTTGCACATACAGAAATCAAACTCTTGATTAGGTTCATCGCTAAAAACATGCGATATTATAGACTGTGTTGTGTTCTTCTTCACTGAAATAAATGAATGCCATCAAAATACTATACTATTAAAATTTACTATTTTTGTATTATACATATGTATAAGGACTTCATAATGTACCTAATATTCATGTGCTCACCATATTTACGTACTCACATTGAATGATGTCTTGTAAGTTATTCTTTTGCACATTTTCTTCGGCCTTAGAAAAACTTTCAGAATCCGTCTCTGTTGCCAGACACCTCCATTTGTTTTTTACTGCTGCTAACAATGGGTAAATGGCACATGCTCCTGTACCTATAAAAAAAATATGACAATTGTTTATTGTATTTCTTTTTGAGTCTGCAAGCTAAAATAATTGATTCAGAGGCCATAAATATACATACTTTTTAGCATTAACCATCTTACTCATCTAACAGTTGCGCTGATGAGTTTTGTTATAAAGCTGGTCAGTACAAAAATATTGACTTTGTATTATTTTTTTTGCTTCATATAATATGCTTACCAATGTCAATCCCCTTTATATTGTCTCTTCTTTGAACTGCATCGAGTAAGTCTTCGATCCATAGGATGTAATTAAGCCTTAAAGGAAGTGTTGGAACTAACCTATCCTCAGGGATGTCAACATCCAAATTGAAATCCAATTTCAGAAGACATTTTGTGAGTATTCTCAGTGAATTTGGATCTTTGAAATCAATTGTAACTTTGCCTGTGACATCCTGAAATATTGAACAGTTCTAGATAAATTAAACATACATAAGGAAAATCTTGCACTTGCGTACAGCTTCACTGATGTCTTGAGAAAATTGTATAATGCATGTACTTAATGCATGTCTAAAAGTATCTTTTGTGTTTCATGTAGTACTAAAAACCTTATATACTTATCCTATGGCTAATCTGTACCGTTTAATCTGCTGTTTCACATTATCCTAAAAAAAATTAAGATTACTTTGTCTTACCACTTTTGATATGGCAGAAAATTCTGAAAATGATTTTGATAGCTTTCCAAAATCTGGCGGTGTTCTGTAGATATTTCGGGGGTGCATATATTTATTTAGAGCCATTGCGATTCACCTCAAGTACACTTTTTAAGTTGTTTCCACTTATTGGATATATTACGATGATATTCCCTGAGGTTAACCCCGCTTACTGCTACTGTCCCTGTCGCCTTTTAGACCACGTAAATTCTTTTCTTGTTTACAACTCAGGTTATCGATAACCTCGGAGACAAAATAATAGTCAGAACTTAATTAAACTTTACTGAGACAAACAAGATTATAATAATATGCACTGCCACTACTGCCAGTGTCAAGTGTCAAATTGTCAAAATTTGTGACATTCGAAATCGAGAATGTTAAGTAGAGGTTTATAACCTGATAACTCAGATTAATGAAGTACATAGATAAAGAGTATTTTAGCAGAAATCAACAACTGTAATGCCATCCCAGTCCAGCAAAAAGGAACTCGTATTCGATAAAACAAGATGGCAATGTTTTTATCAACATGCCAAATTCAAGCCGCCAAATGCCCTTGTTGTCAAACGAGTGTCATACGNCAACAACTGTAATGCCATCCCAGTCCCGCAAAAAGGAACTCGTATTCGATAAAACAAGATGGCAATGTTTTTATCAACATGCCAAATTCAAGCCGCCAAATGCCCTCGTTGTCAAACGAGTGTCAAACGAGTGTCATACGCTGTCAAAAGCTATCTTATTTGGTAGGATGTTACTCAAGTCTTATATATCATTAGATGATAATTTTGACGTTTTGAGTAGTAGGTCATTTCGACCCTTAGGGATAATCTATTGTGTCATTTATCTAAGCCTGATAAAGTGCAAAAGATAGTTCTCACAGAAGATTTTTTTTTGACGCACGTAAAAAATAGGCTCAAATAGAGTGTTCACACGAACGAATTCTCGGGACTCGACGTTTTTTAATCGTGCAGAATTGTATTTTGAACGTTGGTCTAGTTGTCGCATAGCACTGCACTGCACACACGCATAGCATTACAATGTCACTGCCTCGTTGGTCTAGTTGTCGCATAGCCGACTGCTAAGTACGAGGTCCCGGGTTCGATTCCCGGGACGGGCCGAAATCACTTTGTGGGTTTTCGAAATTTTCACAAAGCAGCCCGGAGTTGGAAGTTGGTGATTGATTCACCCGTGCATCGGAGAGCACGTTAATGTCGGTCCTGCGCCTGATCTCTCACCGGTCGTGTCGGATTGCCGTCCCATCGGGTTATGAGAGTGAGGGAATAGGGAGTGCACCTGTNAAACATACATAAGTAAAACCTCACATTTGCATATAGCTTCACTGATGTCTTGGAGAAAATTGTATAACTATCTTTAGTGTTTCATGTAGCTCTTAAAACCTTATGTACTTATCCTATGGCTAATCTGTACCGTTTAATCTGCTGTTTCACATTATCCTAAAAATTTTATTAAGATTACTTTGTCTTACCACTTTTGATATGGCAGAAAATTCTGAAAATGATTTTGATAGCTTTCCAAAATCTGGCGGTGTTCTGTAAATATTTCGGGGGTGCATATATTTATTTAGAGCCATTGCGAGTCACCTCAAGTACACTTTTTAAGTTGTTTCCACTTATTGGATATATTACGATGATACTCCCCGAGGTTAACCCCGCTTACTGCTACTGTCCCTGTCGCCTTTTAGACAACGTAAATTCTTTTCTTGTTTACAACTCAGGTTATCGATAACCTCGGAAACAAATAATAGTTAGAACTTTATAAACTTTACTGAGAAAAACAAGATTATAATATGCACTGCCACTACTGCCACTACTGCCAGTGTCAAGTGTCAAATTGTCAAAATTTGTGACATTCGAATTCGAAATCAAGAATGTTGAGTAGAGGTATGAGCTTAGGGTATAAGGTTTATAACCGGATAAAGTGCAAATGATAGTTCTAACATGACATATCACCAACTTCCAACTCCGGGCTGCCTTGTGAAAGTTTCTAAAACCCACAAGGCGATTTCGGTCCGTCCCGGGAATCGAACCCGAGACCTCGTGCACAGTAGTCGGCTATGCGACAACTAGACCAACGAGNAGATCGGCTTAATCGTCTTAGATCACATGAGGTCAATCTATTATACGCCAATCGTCGATATCAATATTCTCTTCAAGTATGTACGTAGACTTGTAGATTTGAAATACAATTGTATTTCGGACTTGTCAAGTCGACTTGATCTTCTCCAGGACCCCTAACTTGTAGTGGGTTACACTGACCTCTATTATAGAGGTCAGTGGTGCGTTAGCATTCCGTGTCGTGTGTTGCTGTGTTGGCAGCACTGCCTGGGAACACTGCTGATTTGTTGAATTTATATAGCTTGCTACTATCTGTGGTTGACTGTGGTTCTCTGTGGTCTTTGGTGTTGGTTGGTTGGTGTATCTGTACTTCTCTTTTTACTTCCTTTGTCGTCGTTTCTCTGTGTCATCGACGTGCGCGTACGTACTCAAGGATCAAGGAAAAATACAAATAAGTCTAAAATTAAAGAGCATTTAATTTTAACTATACCAAGTGTCCAAAATGGTTGACCAAATTGAAATNATCTATCAATCAGACAATCTATTATACGTCAATCGTCGATGTTGTAAACGATCAATATCCTCTTCAAGTAGGTAGACTTGTCACTTAGATTTGAAATACAATTGTATTTCGATCTTGTCAAGTCGACTTGATCTTCTCCAGGACCCCTAACTTGTAGTGGGTTACACTGCACTGACCTCTATTATAGAGGTTACTGATGGGTTAGCATTCCGTGTGTGTTGCTGTGTTGGCAGCACTGCCTGGGAACACTGCTGATTTGTTGAATTTATATAGCTTGTTACTATCTGTGGTTGAGTGTGGTTCTCTGTGGTCTTTGGTGTTTGTTGGTTGGTGTATCTGTATTTCTCTTTTTACTTCCTTTGTCGTCGTTTCTCTGTGTCATCGACGTGCGCGTACGTACTCAAGGATCAAGGAAAAATACAAATAAGTCTAAAATTAAAGAGCATTTAATTTTAACTATACCAAGTGTCCAAAATGGTTGACCAAATTGAAATGGCTTTAGATGATATTATTAAAGCAAATAAAAAAGCACCTAGAGGTGGAGGTGCTGGACGTAAATTCAACGCAACCAGAAAACCTGCAGGTGGCCGTGGAGGTGCTGGTGGTGGATTTAGAAATGGCCGCGCGGGAGGTGTTTTGCGCGGAAGAAATCGTGGCGGTATATCTAAATCAACAAATTACACAAGGGTAAATAATACTTAGAAGTTATACAAATTGCAAATGGCGGACAAACGTGGTGAAATGACGCATCTTGTAAATGTAACTTAGCGCGCATTTAAAAATCTATGGACGATATAGTTGCAAAGACGACTATTATCTGTTTGGCCACTTTGTATGCAGCAGTTAAAACCTGCTGCAACATATTTTCGCTCTTGTCAAAAGACCATTGGTCTTATTTCGGCATCGAGACAACACTCCAATGTAATTCGCGTTTGTCAGATTTCTTTGGTGCAATTCTACGTTTAGATTGGAATGTATCCCTTTCTGAAAAATAAGCAGCTTGACCTCGAAAGCTCACGAAATGCAACTACAAACAACACTCCAGATGACCTGTTTTTGGGACTCCTGATATCAACTTCATTTCTCACTGATGTTGTGGATGTGCCAGTAAAGCTAGTGAGAATAAGTCACCGTGTTTTCATCGCCATGGATTTGAGTGAACAAAGTCAGCTTTGGTGTTAACTTGTGACTGATTTATTTGCAAGATGCAGTATAAAATCAACGCGAGTGTGTGCCATCCAGTGCAATAACCAAAGAACTATTGTTAAGACATGGGACAATATAATTCAAAATGTCATGTTTTGGAAAAACTAAATTTTTATTTGTTTATTAACTCAAAATTGTTTTGTAATTTTATTGTATCACTGTAAAATTGTTATATTGTTACCAAAATGTAGCAGTGTATGTAACTAATATGTATGCCAAACTATTACACTTGGGTGTAATCTTGTTCAATGAGGCATAGAGCGGCCACTCGGCAAGCTCTTTGAAGGACCACCTATTTCAGGGCGATGTTAACAGCGCATGGAAACATGACATGTTCAATGACTTTGGTGAAAGGAAGATTCAGAGAAATGCCATGCCAGCTATCACAACTGGTCCTACTAAATTGTTAGTATCCAATCTGGATTTTGGAGTCTCCGATTCAGATATTCAGGAGCTGTTTTCTGAATTTGGCATTCTGAAAAGTGCAGCCGTACATTATGATAGATCTGGAAGATCTTTAGGTAAGCACATTTGAATGATACTTATATATTTTGTACATTTTACCTTGACTGATAGGTTAGGAAATTCTTATGTACTCACAAAGCAATTATTTTTAGGTACTGCTGATGTGGTGTTTGAAAGAAGAGCTGATGCTTTGAAAGCAATGAAGCAATACAATGGGGTGCCATTAGATGGAAGAGCGATGAATATACAATTAGCAACATCCGAAATCAGTAGCTTTAGGACTGAAGAAAGAGGAGGAGGGCGTATTGGTGGGGGCAACAGCGGCGGTAGTGGACCAATTCGAAGAAACATTAGTAGAGGTAATATCATTATCTGCAACTTACAACAATTAAGCTTGCTAGATCATGCAGAAATAGGCATGATGAAAAGGTTAAAAACAGTCATTCTCATTAGTCCATCTTTTAGATTACCAAAAAATATTGGACACAAATTTTTTATTTTACCAAAATACTGAATATTTAATGAAATATGCCATAAAGGTTCAGAGTGGGGGGCTTATGACGTCATCTGTAAAACGGACTTATTATTTTTTTTCCTGAAATGGGCCTATTTTGCAGTCTGGTGGAATTAATGTAATTCAATTCATGACATGTCATGTTAATTTAATAATAAAAATATGCATAAAAAATGAAGTTATACCAATGATGTTACCCCAACAGGAGGTGCAACCAGAAATCAAGGAGGCGGAGGGTCGCGCGGCAACACCCGCCGCGGCGGACGCGGTGCGGCCGGGCNAACATCCGAAATCAGTAGCTTTAGGACTGAAGAAAGAGGAGGAGGGCGTATTGGTGGGGGCAACAGCGGCGGTAGTGGACCAATTCGAAGAAACATTAGTAGAGGTAATATCATTATCTGAAACTTACAACAATTAAGCTTGCTAGATCATGCAGAAATAGGCATGATGAAAAGGTTAAAAACAGTCATTCTCATTAGTCTGAATATTTAATGAAATATGCCATAAAGGTTCAGAGTGGGGGGCTTATGACGTCATCTGTAAAACAGACTTATTATTTTTTTTCCTGAAATGGGCCTATTTTGCAGTCTGGTGGAATTAATGTAATTCAATTCATGACATGTCATGTTAATTTAATAATAAAAATATGCATAAAAAATGAAGTTATACCAATGATGTTACCCCAACAGGAGGTGCAACCAGAAATCAAGGAGGCGGAGGGTCGCGCGGCAACACCCGCCGCGGCGGACGCGGTGCGGCCGGGCCAGGCCGCGGCAAGCGTCCTGTACCCACTGCTGAACAGTTGGATGCTGAGCTAGATGCCTATGTTAAAGAAATTAAGTGAAAGTTTGCAATAAGTGTTGTGCATGAGACACTATATTATAAGTTTAGATTAATACAAAGAGACTCAATATTGACAGTGGATATTTTATGATTTGATACCATAGCTGTGGTAAAGAAAAATTGATAGCACACACAAAAATAAATTGTGGAATTGTGGTTTTGACTCAATGTTATGATTTAATAAACATACGATTTTGGTACATATTCAGGATATGTTAATTTCCCCTTTTTTAATTGTACTCTTTTGATGTCTTTTGTGAAGACTGTGTGTAATGTTTGTTGTTAGTGTAGAAAGATTATATATTTATTATAAGTCATGAACAAAACTGATAAATACATACACAAACATTTGTGTTGTCTTCTGATAACGAGATATTAGTTATCAATGCTTTTCATTGTTATTAAAGACTGGACGTATTCTACATTTTTACCATTGGGCTAATGGGGTGTAGAGTTCACTAAAGTATGTCGATATTTACTAAAAAGTAAGATAATAAAGAGGAAGCATTTGTTTGTTTGTCCCCTAATGGCGGAAACTACGTTCAAGCGGGCACTCTCGTGGTCTCATACAAAGTCCGCGCGGGGACACGCGCATTTTCCTTTCAAAAAGATCTGAGGTGGCCTGTACCTACACAGTCAATCTCGATCGTGATCTGTAAACGAAATCAATGATCGCGATCCAGATTGAAAATGTACGAAGTAAATTGACGCATCTGATCACAAAATATCTATATACATATACCTAGTTTCAGGCCTGAAGGCTCCAAAACTACTGAATCGATTCGAAAAAATTGTTGCTTCTGGGAAGCTAGACTATACCCGCGTAACGTGGCCCAAGAATGTGGGTGAAACCGCGGCAAACGGCTATATTACTTAATCAGGGGATGATGTGCGCTTGTCAGTCGATCTTAAAATGCCTATGCTAGCTTCTGCCTGCGGTTTCACCCGGTTCCCGAAGAAACTAGGTACTTCCTGTACCCGGATAAACAGTACCACGTTTCATCAGTTTTTGCGTGAAAGAGACGATTCTCACAAATTCGAAAGTAGGATAGGATGTATTTCATGGTTACTCCCTACGAAAAATATATAGGATATTTCTTAGTTTTTGTTAGTTACTCTACTAATATATAAAGAGAAAAGATTTTGTTTGTAAAGAAAAAGCTCCGGATCTACTGAACTCATCTGCCTAGCCTTTTCCCAACTATTTTTGGGGTCGGCTTCCAGTCTAACCGGATGCAGCTGAGAACCAGTTGTTTACATGGAGCGACTGCCTATCTGACCTCCACAACCCAGTTACCTGGGNATGCCTATGCTAGCTTCTGCCTGCGGTTTCACCCGGTTCCCGAAGAAACTAGGTACTTCCTGTACCCGGATAAACAGTACCAAGTTTCATCAGTTTTTGCGTGAAAGAGACGATTCTCACAAATTCGAAAGTAGGATAGGATGTATTTCATGGTTACTCCCTACGAAAAATATATGTATAGGATATTTCTTAGTTTTTGTTAGTTACTCTACTAATATATAAAGAGAAAAGATTTTGTTTGTAAAGAAAAAGCTCCGGATCTACTGAACTGATACGAATAATTATTTCACTGCTTGGAAGCTATATATATATATATAGAGCAAGATCCCAGGGCCACCAGACGTCACGTATTTTCTGACGAAGGAAATGTGGACGATTGCGTAGTGTTTGTATGTACTAAGAACGCATGCCTATCGGCTAGCTTGCTCAGACGGCCAATTTTCAGGTATCGGNCTACTGAACTGATACGAATAATTATTTCACTGCTTGGAAGCTAGTAACATAGGCTATACCTATATCTTATTCGATGCGGGCAGTAGTTCTCACGGGACGCGAATGAAACCGCGGGAAAACGGCTAGGTGCGAGTAGGATTTGCGCATGTGATTTCCGTACTAAAAAATCACGTCTGTGGTATGGGAGCCCCTAAAATGCTTATTTTATTTTATTATAGGTATCAGGAGGTATTTGTTGTTAAAGCGGCAACATAAATACATCATCTATGATTTCCTGCCTTTGATAAAGGCTGGTCGTAATGTAATAAGGCGGATTATACAATTCGACTGCGACATATACCTACGTTATGCCGCAGCTGCAGCGGCGGACGAGTGCCGTTTGTAAGAATTCATACAAATCCAAGCGGCGACGGTGCCACTGCGGCTACGGCATAATGTGTAAATGGCTGTAGTAATGAGGTAGTGTTTTACCCTGAAAACAGTTGTAGGTTTTTTTAGTGAACACAAATACAAAAAAAAAATCTAATAATCGTAGCTTCTGAGCAATATTCAGCCGACTTTCAGAAAAAGAAGACAGTTCGCAATTCGAACATCGATCATTTATTCGATTTCTGGACCTCTCAACTAATCTGGAAAATTCTTTCGGGTGAAAACTCGATATTCGTGAGTATATCAGGCATATCATGTGAGTCTACATGACCGCGAAGGNGAAATCTTTTACAAGTAGACAGACCGATTCAAGGGCCAATCACCCCCTAAGCTCAATTTTAATGCCTCTGTGGGTAGGAGCGCAAGGGCACTATCCACGCGCATGAGACTGAGTGAGACATGTATTAGAATATATTGACTTCTCTCTCTCTTACTCCGTTACAATTTACTCATATCAATTTATTGTTAATATAAAAAAATTGCGTGAATTTACGTGACTTAAAGTAATTATTTTGGGAGCTTTAAAGCGTCTGCAAAGCAAAACGGCTGACGGAAACTGTCTGGGAGTATTGGCGACTTATTTTTAAGGATATTGCCTAAAATATACGTAAAAATCAGCTTTGAGAATTTACGTGAGGTAAGTAATCTTTTGATGTACCTTGATTACCCGATACCTGAAAATTGGCCGTCTGAGCAAGCTAGCCGATAGGCATGCGTTCTTAGTACATACTAACACTACTCAATCGTCCACATTTCCTTCGTCAGAAAATTCGTGACGTCTGGTGGCCCTGGGATCTTGGACCACTAGTAACATAGGCTATATCTTATTCGATGCGGGCAGTAGTTCTCACGGGACGCGAATGAAACCGCGGGAAAACGGCTAGGTGCGAGTAGGATTTGCGCATGTGATTTCCGTACTAAAAAATCACGTCTGTGGTATGGGAGCCCCTAAAATGCTTATTTTATTTTATTATAGGTATCAGGAGGTATTTGTTGTTAAAGCGGCAACATAAATACATCATCTATGATTTCCTGCCTTTGATAAAGGCTGGCCGTAATGTAATAAGGCGGATTATACAATTCGACTGCGACATATACGTTATGCCGCAGCTGCAGCGGCGGACGAGTGCCGTTTGTAAGAATTCATACAAATCCAAGCGGCGGCGGTGCCACTGCGGCTACGGCATAATGTGTAAACGGCTGTAGTAATGAGGTAGTGTTTTACCCTGAAAACAGCTGTAGGTTTTTTTAGTGAATACAAATCAATACAAATACAAAAAAATCTAATAATCGTAGCTTCTGAGCAATATTCAGCCGACTTTCAGAAAAAGAAGACAGTTCGCAATTCGAACATCGATCATTTATTCGATTTCTGGACCTCTCAATTAATCTGGAAAATTCTTTCGGGTGAAAACTCGATATTCATGAGTATATCAGGCATATCATGTGAGTCTACATGACCGTGAAGGCACGAAATACCGGAGGTATTTACAGATGATGAAGACCACAGGAATTGTTTGAATTTATTTCTTTCGTATTGGCGAGATCTTTACATCGAAATATATTAGGACTGCCATATCAGGCTTGACAATGAGGGATTTTGCCCTCAGATTAGGAACCCTTGTGTCTTTTCATATTGCCGGCAACGACTCACTTTACTAATTTTCTCGCTGAGCTTTGCAAGATAAACTAAATGGAACTTGAACATGGCATAGTCGTGGGTTCGGTTTTCGCATAGCTACAGCAAACATTTATGTTCATTAATGTTTCTTGTAGGCAGTTGTAGGGTTCTTGTTAGTGTGGTGTTTCTCTAATGGTTTCTCGAGTCTCGATTGGTTCGATTATAAAGGCCCATAGAGTCATATAATATTTTTGACAGTTGTTTATTTGATTGGCAACATCAACACAGTGGACCAGGACCGCGGATGGTCTATACTCGGTTCTTTTTACAATTTACTTCTACGCTTTCCAAATTGATTCTCATAATTAATGGATAAATAACATCATATTGGACTGCTGAAGGGACTAGTCGTATCGTAGTTTTATTATATATAAGTGGAACGAGTGCTGAGTTCGAATTATTTCCCTATTTGTCGGCGGGTGACGTTCCGCAAAGTTCATATGAATTTGCGATTAGAATTCACCAAACAATAATAAATAGTGCCAGTTTTTTAAACAAAATCTCAAAATGAATCTTTCAGGTAAATATACTATGCTAACTTTACCTTAATTTTTGCAATATTACTTATTAGTTTTGTTACCATATTGTCTTTTTATTTATTCTGGGTTTTTGGTTTAATCGGCATTTAACCTCAAACGACGTTTACTGTAATATACACTACTTTTATCCAGTTCCGATTCTCATTTTGTACTTATGTTTGTTCTTCCATACACCATAAAACTTGTAATCTCAGTGTTCACCTTAGTTTTGTTATAGTCAACAATATTTTGTGGCAGATCCTTCCGATGAAGACACCAGTAGTGATGAGAGCACCGTTTTACCTGCCAAGCGCACTAGGACTGACACTTATGGTGCATCTTCTACAACATCCCATGGCTCAGGTGAGTTATCATACCAAGCACTGTCTGAGAGTTATACAAAATGTAGTTTCTAAGACTACACTTAGTTTTCACAAGTTGTTTGTGGAGAAGGGCTATATGACATAATATAAGGCTCTTTTATCTTTGACTTGCTAGTTATTATATCCAGAGTATTGATTGATTAGTCAATTGGAAAAAAAATACAACTTCCATTTAACCAGCTGCGGCTTTAGATAACTGGATGTATTTTTAATATTTAATGTCTTGTAATAAAAGATGTATTCTATACAGCTTTGCAAGAATCTGATAAAGAAAGCCCGGATACACCAATTGCTGATGGTTATGGAAGTGATTTCCAACAACCAGGGAAAGTTTTACAAAGCTATGGAGACCGAAGCCCTGAAGAGAATATTAGGTTGAGTAGAAGTAGCTTAAGTGAAAATTGTTCATCACCAAATGATCAATATGATGACTTTCGCCCTGTGTTTGATGAACCAGAAGACGGGGAAGGTTCTGGACGCCCTGGCTTTCAAGATTCTGGTGATACATTCTATAACAAGAATCAGGATGAACAGGTTAAAAATTTTGAGGAAACATATAGTGGAGAATATTCTGAAAAGTCCAAGCGGATGATGATGAACATGGGTTTCAAGCCAGGAAAAGGTCTGGGTAAATTTGAACATGGTAGAGTAGAACCTGTAGAGGCATCAGCTCAAAAAGGTCGTAGGGGACTGGGAGCAAAACCATCTGCAGTTGGAGCTTTGCCCCAAGATATCAAGGAAATGACTGAAGAACCAAAACCACAAGCTAGAGAAGAAGTAGTAAGTGTTGTCTAGCAAGATTATTTTATTTATTTATTCATCTGATAAATTCAATAGTTGGACATAGAGATGTGCCATTGCCGGCAATGTTGCTAAAAAGTGGGAATATTAGAAGCAATATTGCCATACTGGCGGCANGTTGTCTAGCAAGATTATTTTATTTATTTATTCATCTGATAAATTCAATAGTTGGACATAGAGATGTGCCATTGCCGGCAATGTTGCTAAAAAGTGGGAATATTAGAAGCAATATTGCCATACTGGCGGCAATATTGCGGGCAACGATACATCTCTAGTTGGACATCACCCAGCAAATCTGCCTGCTTATCAGTTTACTGTATTATAACTTTTATATGTAACTTGCTTATAGGAATTACTAATAGCAAAAAAATTGGTCTCTGATGATGAAAATGAGACTCCTTTCAAGGAATCATCTCCATGCTGCTACTTATTTTTTTTCAGTTATGGCTTGATCCAGCACCAGAAGAACCACTATCTGGAGATATTTTGGATAAATGGTTACAAACAGGTCCAGTAAAATTAACAATTGATGATGAAACAAATTTTGTTGATCCTGCTATATTAAAAGGCGTT
>NWSH02000525.1:5376617-5407148 GCA_002382865.2 Heliothis virescens | reverse complement strand
TCATTGTATCATTATATTGCTAACATAACATAAAATATAGGGGAGTGTCAATTACACAAACTATCAGATGTCAGAACTGCTTGACTCCATGTCCACACGCACTTACATCCTCCTGCACTACATGTTCAGCATCATTTCTCAGCTCTTGGTTGTAGATGTTACTTGGAAAAAATAAATAAATATGAAAAGCTGTTTCAATACATTTTGATTAACCAAACAAACCAGTACTCTATGTCTTTCAATAAGATTTGATAATTGACAATACTGTATTGCACATTAATCAATTGAGTAACTAAAAAAAGAATAATCCTACTTTGATTTGCTATGGTATGGGTCATCAACCCACAAAAAAGTGACAATATTTGTCACAACAATTATAGCTTCAGAATAACTCTTAGGCTAATTTTCATCCTATTCTGGGAAATATTTTCCATGGAACTTGGAAAGGAACCACATGTGGTATATAGTGTTTAAACTTATAACTGATTAGGAGCAAAAATTGAGTTTAACAAGTTTTATAAATGAGGGGGCCTTTCCATGGACAGTACTTGGCTGCAGCTATATTTAGGCTGGCTCAAAATATGGATCTCACATGGAAGAATATTTTTCTTCCTAACCTACACCAGTTCAAAGCAAAAATGATTTAAATGATGATAGGATTTAAATCTAATAAGCAGGGTATTGGTCTCTAAAACAAACTTTTTGACAGCAAAGACATTAGGATGAAAATTATTATTGGAAATTGCAATTGAAGTAAGTAACGGTAATTCTACGCCTAGCTAACTACTTTTCCCGCCATCCACGCAATGAACTAACGGATTTGCGAAACCATAGTAAAATAATGAAACAAAAATACTCTCAGAGATAAACTGCTTGAAAGTCAACCATGAGAAATATCACAAAATTTTTGTGACGACCTAGTGTAGCATTGTCTGCCTAGCCTTTTCTGAGTATGTTGCGGTTGTTTTCCAGTCTAACAAGTTGCATTTATTTACCTAAGTGTCTTACATGGAACGATTTCATATCTGATCTCCTCAACCCAGTTATCTGGGCAAACTAAACTTGGTTTGATGACTGAGTACGCTCCTTTGATCGGCGCTGTAACCTGGCGCGCGTATCGCCCTTACTATTGTATTACAAAAAAAAAACAACTGCTTCGTTGGTCTATTGGTCGCATAGCCGACTGCTGTGCACGAGGTCTCGGGTTCGATTCCCGGGACGGGCCCGAATCGCTATGTGGGTTTTAGAAACTTTCACAAAGCAGCCCGGAGTTGGAAGTTGGTGATTGATACACCCGTGCATCGGAGAGCACGTTAATGTCGGTCCTGCGCCTGATCTCTCTCCTGTCGTGTCGGATTGCCGTCCCATCGGGCTATGAGAGTGAAGAAATAGGGCGTGCATCTGTGTCTGCGCAAATGCTTGTGCACTATAATATGTTCTGCGCAGCTGGCTGAATTCCTTACATGAGAACAGCCGCCGTGGCCGGCAATCGGCTAGGACGCCATGGTTACTAAAATAATATAATATTTCGTAATAACGTTACTATAATTTTAACGTTACGATATTATTTTGTTTTCCCAACGTTTCGGCCGACTTGCACCGACAAAGACATCTAGCGGCGTCTCTGTGAAGTGCCGGATTTTATAACTACCCTCGCTTTGTCGCCACAATTTTCACTTTAACCCTACTCACTACAGTAACAAAATAATTTTCTACTTGGGTGCAATTCGACCGAGACGTCTCGGGAAAAGATCTATATAGTAGGTGTACTTATTTGTGTGTAGTAATTACTACGAAATAAAATACAAGTTACCATAGAAATTTCTTTATTAAACATATAATAGTACTTAAAGGTATTACATTGAATTAAAATTATTCATTGAGTAATATTATTTTAGAAAGACTTTAATTTTTTTTATTCCTTTTTATCGCCAGTATTTCGTGGCATTTTATATAAAAGTAAATATCACAGTTATTATTAAATTATGTATTTGTGACCAAAGAAACTATAAAAATCGAATGTAGCCTATATTACACTAAAATGTTGAGTGGCTTGAGAGGTATAACATTGCGTTACGTACAAGTCACCCTAGCGACCACATGGCTTTCATCCCTTAGTTAAATTATTTTTATTTCCTTACAATAAAATGAACATTGATCATACCTGGACTGCAGATTGCACAGGATTGAATATGATTAAGTATATGTTTCATATATTTGCAGATTGCACAGGATTAAATAAACTTATAGATTTTATTTATTGTTTCTTCATTACGTAGGTGTATTCACTGATTATTTCATGCATGTTTATAGATAGTAAGTACAGTTTATCGGGAATTAAAGGAGACGGTAAGGTATTGTTTTGACTTGCTTGGTAAATATTGACTCAAGACACAACAGCAACATACAAAAATATCCAAAGAGAATTTATTCTGTACAATGACTAACTATAATAAGCACCATATTCATTCTAACAAGTTTAACTTCCTTTTCTCATTGGCAACACAATCAGATTACACGCTTCATATTCATCATTTCTAACTTTTTCTCAGTACTTACACGTAAGGCCATTTGTTAAAAAATACAAATATATATCATACCATTATATGTATATAGTTAGCATTGATTTATATGGCATCTATTTTATATTTACTTATCTATTACTTTAAATCATTTATATAATTTACAAATTACAGTATATGTGTACCTCTTTTAACCAGCATAAGAGATATAAATAAGTTACTCAACTATTATATAGATGATATACATAAGTAATAAAGTAAACGAGTACAATCTTTACAACATTAATCTACAAATGCATGTTATCATAATACCAAATAACTAAGGCAGTTATGTGTTGTTGGTACCTATGGCACAAAGTATACATTACTTATTGAGTACACATAGTTACCATATCTGATTTTCATTTTAACAATTAAACATCGAAATACAATACGAACTGTACAGAAGCTAAATGGATGGTGTTTTATACCTTACATGACATTAACAAACCAAGCACTCGATCGTTTTGAGATCAAAATGTACATATAATAGAAATAATATTTCATATAATTACTTATTGCCTAAATAATAATATAGGTATCCACTTAATCGATTATTTGTAATTTTATTTAATTTTCTTACTTTACGTATATTATGCTAACGTACTTAGATATTCGTTTAATACTAAACAGGCAGTGCAATTTTGCGCAATAGTTACTAATTCTAGTCTTAAATCAGACGTTTCCGATATGTACTTGTTGTTTCCAACGTTTTGACACGTTTTCGGTACATAGGTTTCTTAGTTAATGTTAAAATTGTATCTTTTAGCTTTTTTACAGGAGAATGAAACTAAAGGTTTTTTTCGTTCTTTAGTTTCGTCTCCTTTGCCTAATGCAAAAATAGTTATACATAGGTAATAGATACCTAGATATAAGCTGTAAGACCTATAACGTGACCATTACAATGTTCCCAAATCTTAACTCTTATCAGTACATTACATAATTCCTAATTAGGTAACCAGATTTAAGTTCAAGAATCATACGCTTAGTATATATACTTTTTCTACAGATTATGTTGGCACATAGCCGGTCAAAGTATATATTCTAAGTTCATGACCCACCCATAGGTAATTATGATTTAATACGCTGCAGTCATAGCAATAAGTTACGTAAGGTATCTAATATAACTTGTTAATATTAAGAGTGCAGAGTATAAGAACGGTAGTAAGTTTACAGTAATAGTAGTTGCAGCACTGGGTGAGCGTAGTGTTGAGCCGGGCGCGGGTGGCGCCTTGTAGCCGGCGCGGCGACCGGCGCGCTCCGTCGGGCATCCCATCCAGAACGTAGACGAAGGGTACTGCCTCTCATTTTCAACGCGCATCTGAAGATCGTTGAACTTCCAAAAACCTTTGCCTTTGAAGAAATATGTTTTACCTGAAAAAGCAAAAAAAATGTTTAAGGTTTGTTCTTACCTCTCTCTCTCTCTCTCTATACAACGAGAATCGAAAAATGTTGATCCTCACCATCTTTCCACTGGAAGACGCTGTCAATATTGTAACCCACGCCTTTCCACATGGCCATGTTGCGGGGGTAATCGTAGTCAACACGACCTTTTTCTTCATCATATCTGAAAGGAATGAATAATTTAGGAGACTCGCAAAAAACGTGGTATTAGGAAAAAAAAAAATGAAACATGTGTAGATTATTAATTAAGCTTAGTGGTTTAGGTAGGTAACTTACTTCCAATACATAGTGCCACTATAGAAATAGGTGTTGCCGTTGTGACCCCAGACCATGGCAGCGTCTAGTTTGTCCAAACTTTCAGGCAGGCCGAACGTGGACAACGGTTTCGGGTATCCCGGCACCGGATATTGAGAATTGAACAAGTATAGTTGTTTGCCTGAAATCAAAACATAAAAAGGTTAGATAAATACAAAGATAAAGAAAAAATAAAAAAGTAAAATAACGAAAGAAAGTATGTATGTGTGTTCTTACCTATAAAAATAGCTATTTTTCGATCTGGTCTTTCATAAACCGCGTCGACGTGAGTAAGGTCTCTTGGTAAACTCGGCCACATTCTTGTAGTTTCCATGGGATACCCAGGGTAATGCCCATTAGATCCTATCCTCCAATGGTACTGGAAAAGTAAAGTTAGGATTAAAAACAGTAAGGAAAAGGAAGAGAAACTATCAGGACTTCATTCAATATGATGAGTACTTACTCTATTTTTGAATATGAAGAGTTCACCACGTATGAGGGCGATTGCATCATAACTCGTATCACATTTGTCAGGTTTATCTGAAGGTGTGGTGGTTGTGGTTCGCTGCGTCGTCTTCTCCGGGTAATACGGCTTCCTAGGGTTATCTTGTCTCGGATCATTTGGATAATTCGGTCTTGGATTACTCGGGTACTCGGGCTGCACATAGGGGTAGCGTGGGCGGTAGGTGGTAGGATGGCTGGTCGTTTCCGTAGGACGGTAGGTATGGTGATGATTCGTGCGTCGAGGATGTTCTTCGGTTGAGTTGTAATGACGGCGGTCGGGGTGATGCGGGTAATAGCTGGGTTTCTCAGGGTAGTATGCGGGGTATTTACTGGGAATACGTGGGTACGGGGTGTATGGCCGGTTGGGGTATCTATCTTGATGTCTGTTGTGGTGATGGTTGATGTACGGCCTCCTGGTTGTGGTTGTTGTAGTGGTAGTGGTCGTGGTGGTCGTTGTAGTTGGTGGCAGATTTGGTATTCTGGCCCATTTCGTACTCTTTTTAGGCCCTGCAAATAACGAATTAGCATATATTTCTGACAGGACACATTGACAGGTACTTAATAATCATTTCGCTTGGATGCAGCTGACATTATCAGAGTCAATTATTTACGATGCTTACCATACATTTGTTGGATACCATTGCGGTCGTCTTCGGGTAGCACAAAGTTTGGTTGGATGCCTTGATACCATGGAAACATAAGCGCGCCCTTCACAGAACTGTGACTGAGACCCAGGGAATGACCAAACTCGTGTGCTGCCACGGCAAAAAGCGATGTTCCTAAAAAAAAACGAATAATTGAGATATACCATGGATACTCTACTATTCTTGTGTACCTAATAGATTTTCTTTAAAGAACTTATCATTTTACATGGGCTAGCGGGGTTGTACAGGTTGCTATAGAATTAGTATGTGGGTTCAGCCAAATAAAGGTGGATATTTACACATGGCTAGCCGAATACAATTGGAAATGGCGTTGTAGCCGTCCGTTGTCCGTGTAAATTATCACGTATGCACAGTGCCGAGCGGCGCGGTAATCGTAGCGGCGTCCTCCCGCGCCTGCGGTCGCCACCTATCGGCTACTGTCGTGTTTACACTATACATGCGACGACCACACTTGGCTCGCTTCGGACACCTCCTATACTACGTCCATTATTCCGATGACGTAATTCTCATAGCTCTAAAGTATAACGACTGCGATTACTAAAAGCCGTCCACTGTGTATTCTACCTAAATTTTAACATAAATGTCGAAATTTTACTCCACACAAAAAAAAATCCGACACGAAGTTCCTGAGATAAGCGGGGTCACACTTCAACTCTTCCCCTTTATAATGTTAATACATATTATAGTAATCAAGAAAAAAATACAGGTATCATCCAATATTCGGTACCAAAATTACCAGCCCATATAACTAGAACATTTTATAACGAAAGCTGAAATTCAGTGATAGTATCCCCGCCAGGCTACAAAAGGCAATACGGTGGGCGTGTAACAACTAAGGTGAGCGGCGTATTCCGGCACTTTCGACATTTGCATGTCAAAACATGGCTGACCGCAACATGCTCATTTCCGAGCTACACGTGAACTTTTCACGGAAGCTCTGCAAATTCATTGGAAATCTGTTAATTACGTACGTGCATCACCGTGCATTTATGTTTGCAAACTATAGCCAACGTGAACTATAAACAATGTGGGCGTTAAAATCGAGCACGGTTATATCATAGCAACATCAACTAGATCCGGCTGATTAAAAGCCATAACACGTGCTAAGGATATTTGGCATACAGATACCTAACATGAATGTGCACAATATACCTAGTAAGATGAGAGCCAAAAACGCAAGTTACCTAACTAATAAATAACCAAGCACTAAAAAAATGTTTATATACTTTATCTGTGATTTTTATGAGGACCTGTTTGCATAGAGAGCGAAGATGGGCACTTGCCTGACAATGGTACAATACAGAGATATAGCATTCGATTAGAGCTAGCGTTCCTCGATTCAGGCTAGATGTTCGTTATTATAACAAGGTGTAAGTCCTTACCTTCTTCATCGTCATCCCTTGGTTGCAACAGCCACAGCTCGTCATCGTCAAAATGTGCGTCTCCACCGCGGCCAGTGCCCGGGAAGAACGCGTGCGCAAGGATCGCTCCGCGCCCGTCGAATGGATATGCATCGTCGTGGTAACGCCTGTTTCATACAAAAAAAATAAGTTTAGTAGGTATAGGCAGAGTATATACAGGACAACTAAATCATGACAAAGTTGCATTAGGTTTTAGTGTCGGTGAAAACAGTCATACTAAAGTAATATATTCATCTCACAACAAACAACAATGGATGGAGTCTGTACAGCAATCAAACTTGTGTCCCCGGGGTCCCGTGCACGGCTACTACCCACCTAATCATTTTTCGCGCCAACAAAACACAACGGAAAGACCTCACCCATGCATATTTCAGGCGATATTAGCTGACCGTTGCGTTATTGAGTTTCCATGTGAAAGTTCTGCCATTAACCGATATGGGCAGGGTGCGCTAATAGGGAAAATATTTCTATACTTAGTACGGCTATTATTATGCTCGTTCGGTTCCTGAGTCGCTAAGGTAATACAACCACGGTGGAATATTCCCGGAGTGACTTTGTCGCTATATTGGTCGCGACGGGAACGCGCCTTTCATTTGTATTTTATTCCCCTTTTTATTCAGATCTGAAAAGCGATAGAATAATGCAATCTCTATTTTGAAATCTACATTACCTTCTCTCGTAATGACAGCACTTTTATTGAGTGCTTTCACAAAGGTAAGGTAGTGGAATGAGGAAGTGTCTCGCTGACATACGCCGTCAAATATAATGGGTTCGGAATGGAAAGTTTCCGAGTTTAGGGATGATTTATTGCTGTGTTGGTGTCTGCCCTTAGTAACCGCGCGTGAACCAAATGTGTGCGGATATAAAACGGGGCAATGTTTGTGTTTCAAATATCTTTTCCTTTTTCGTGAATTCCATAAGTCAAACTAGCAGGCATAAAGCCAAATAAAAAAGAAATACAGAGTTCTTCATTTGAAATTGGTCCATATAAAATGCACATTACACATCTAAATGCATGAGAACTAAAGCCTTGTACTGTTGGTATATAACCGTATGATATCAGCTAGTGATTGCACTTGTATCATTCGTGAGTTGGAGAACGCAGTTATGTT
The DNA here is from genome assembly GCA_002382865.2 of Heliothis virescens. Classification (NCBI taxonomy): domain Eukaryota; kingdom Metazoa; phylum Arthropoda; class Insecta; order Lepidoptera; family Noctuidae; genus Heliothis; species Heliothis virescens. The sequence continues at coordinate 5,399,187 of NWSH02000525.1, read as the reverse complement.
GTACGTATCCTTTATTACTCGGGCAATATTACAGTTTATGAGAGTAATAAATCTGGTAGACGCATACTGTAGGGAGCTGTACTTTGTGCAATCATTCTGAGCGTTCCATCTCAATGAAGTGGTGATAGAATCGTTTCATATTAAATCTGAAAGTATTAGGTGCACAGAGTTACCATCACATTTTTTTTTGTGTTGTGTGTATGATACCTACTTATTATGAAAAGTGTAGCTTTTCCCGCAAACCTCACATTTATTAATTTTCACACATCTCTTTATAACAACGTAGGTGCGTTTAAATGTTTATTTATGAGGAACGGAATCTATAAATGTTACTAAATAAATAATAAAAAAAATAGTTGATGATATTAAGTACTAGCAATCAAAATTTTTTTTTTAAATTCAATACAAGAAGTATTGCATAGCTTCTATCCGATTGGTAGACGAATATAGGTAATACCTAGAGGTAGTAGTAGTCGGAAACGGAAGACTTTTATGGAGTGTAATATAAGTTAACGGCACGCATAAAATCCGTGGCAGGTACTACGCTTCGTAGGATTTGATATGTCTTTTCCATCGTACATACCTACGAGTTTAATCTTTTAAGGCTTCCGTGCATTAAAACAAAGCTACATTATCTATTTATATAAGTACGTATCTATTAAGCTCATTGCGAGCATTAATGGCGAGAGTAGAATAAAATAGCAAAAATCTCAGAACCTCTAGTTACGCTGAGTTATCGTAAAGCATTATCGAATAACATATAGGAAATAAAGCAAACTTGTTATTGATTCGACAGCAAGTAATAAAAGTGCTCTCCTGACGTGACCACGGCGCCTCAACTCCACAAAATGAGACGCTCCCGGGGCGCGGAGTAAAAAGAAAATTGTATGCAGAGTGCGGTGAAGTTGTCGGCCGCCACTGCAAGTTTGCAGCGTTCACCGCAATATGGTGGTCGCAATATGTCCAGTGTTGAGGTTTTTGTCGCCACTACTTTCTCATATCGTCGTTTACCGTGATCTAATAGATGAAACTTTGCCCTACTCTCATTCAATATGCGACTCCTGTCAGAAACTTTGCGTCATTTGTTAGGGCAAAGCTTATGTTCACTTTTTTTAGCTAAGGTTATGTTATTGGATCATGTACCTAATATATATATGTATAAAATTTCATAATTGATTATTCCTTTGTACAGAATAATAAGAAACCTAAATATTTTGATTAAAAAAAAATCAGGACAAAATTAAAGTTCAAAAATAATGTGTACAAGAATGTTTGGCGGTGTTCCTACCTATAAGTGCTGGGAGCTCCTAAACTTTGAATCGGAGACAATGTTTTCCGCTCTGTATTTACTTGAATCTAGGTACACTCGGATTCGGAACATCTTACACTTGAAATACCTATATTTTTTTGAATATCCAGGGAACAGGTTGTTGAAATTTTCTTTTTAAAAGCTTTTTTAAATATCTACCTTTAAAGTGTGGATGTTGCTTAATTTTGTGTTCCTGCGGCCGGTCCCAAGCTTAGATATATTTTTCTGACTCTTTGACTTTTAACTTAAGAAGTATATATTCATAGTCTGGGTATGGTGAAACGATCGTAGGGTGAAAGCGTTAAGGCTCATTTCGGTCTGAGCGTCGTCCGACCCTATTCTTATGCCCCGCACGAGGAGATCGCAAATCCCCTTAAAATGGATAGGACGTTTCTGTAAATCCTTAGTTGATTATTATTTATTATCAACACAATAAATCAAGCTTGGGGATATTTAAAGAAGTCTGCCAATTTTATTTGTAACGCAAGAATTTTCCTTTAAGATTCTGTTTTGTATGGAATGTCCATGATTTGCTCTTAAAGTTGAATTGTACCAGTATACCTGCCTACCTACAAACAAATATGGTACTAATTGTCTTTATTTAAAAAAAACACCTAATTAGTTTGATAACAGTTACGTTTGGATATAAGGAAACACATAGCAATAGTTGAAACAAAATTAAAGAAAATGAACTCACTTGGCAAAGGAGACCACGATGTCAGCTTCATCCGAGTTGAGTTCGGTGAAGGTGAGGCGCGACGCCTGGGCCCACACGTCGAGCGCGCGCGCCAGCACGCTGCGCGTCCCGTACGGGTCCAGTTGCGATGGCCGCCGCGTCGACGACAGGCTGCAAGTGAAAAAATATTTGTTTGAATAAGTTGTATCAAGCCAGAAGTGTGATATTTCTTCTAATCCCAGATTTGTGTGTGTCTCAAAATGCTAAAGTAAGAAGCAACTCCAGTAACTCGATACGGCTATTTTATTTAGGTCTCTATCAGCAGCAATTTTTAACTAGACAGAAGTCTCAAGTCCTGGTAATAAAACAGTGAGCCTTAGCTTACTCGAGTAGTGGAGGAGAGTGGTCATTACGTGGAAGGCCACGGTGGCGGTAGATATTGTGCTCGTGTGTGAGTGGCACGGGACTGAGCGTACCCTATTTCAGAGCTGTGTTGTGTGTGCTGCGGCCGGACAGCTTTCGAGTAATGGAATAATCGCATTGTGGACAATTTGAGTGACTCGGCTCTATTTAACGCTCGCTGCGTTCATTACACGGGATTTATGCGTTGTCATGTACAACACACGGGACCTCATTAGGTCCGCACAGGTTTTAATTAGAGATCTAGTCCGAGCTTAATACCACTAAGCGGATATTTGTCACGAGGTTATTAAAACTGCAATGGATAAGCTGTAGTGGCTCTCATTATTCAATATCGATGTATCGCAAATGCACAAAACCGCTAGTGTCGCGGTCAGCTTTCAGTCTATATTTGTACAACACATTTTGTTGGATAAAATATGGTATCCGCGGGTAATTAAAATTAACCAACGCGGCCGCCGCCCGCAGCTCCCGTCGTTAACAATTATTTTAATATAATTATTTAGAGGGACACCGGGGAAATTAGAGAGATAAAGCGGAGTAGGACGTACTAATTTCAGAATCAACGTTATTCATTGAGCGGTAGAATGCATGTCTCTAGGCAGCAGCGACGTGCAGCGCTAATAAAATGATACGTGCAAAATAATTCATCGAGTCTTTTTAATGTGCCGGCTGCCCCAGGACAGTCGGGTGGCGGCGGATGGAAACCGCTCGAAATTTATTATTGCCATATTAACATGGGCCGCCGCTCGTGCACGCACTATATCAGCCAACTAGTTAATTGCAAGCCTTGGATGAAACTCGCAACCGCATTTCGAAGTTAATGTTGTTATGTCAGCCCAAAATAATGAGTGTGGTCAAATAGCATGAGGGAATTTAATGCACTATGCTGTTACTACAGATCCATAAAATCTTATTGACAAAACTCGAAGTTACACAGGTCTGTAATTATTGAAAAATATGTAATTTAAATATCTTTCATGTGTCACTATCACCTTTTATTGATCAATTTGCAATTGCCATGTAGGTATGTATTAATCGTTTACTGAAGGCCTCCCGGAGCGGTCACGTCACGCGTGTCATGTATCTTTACACCCCATTACGCTAATTATCTGATAATCAAATCCACACACGTTGGCCTCTACATATGTTAGGGGACAAGCTTCACACACGCTTACACAACGTGTACACACATGAATTTTAATTAACTCCCTGTATCTAGGTAAGGAAGTATCGATTACAGTATAGGTCTAGTACCTACTCGGTATTTCTACAAACCAACCTATAGCAATTATTTGAATTTTTAAAAGTTATGAGGTTAAACTTTCCCTTTGTTACTGGACCAAGAGTTATACAGTCTTCACTTAGTAGGTACCAAAGTTCTTGAGGATAAAGCCAGAAAAATGCCAAATTTTTTACGAAACGAGGTTGGCTGTGTAATAATTTTCATTGAAATGAAACACGTGAGTTCACAAATAAGTTTGTAGTGGTTTTGAAGGACTTCGCGGCACGTTGTTTATTGGTGGGTCAGTTTGAAGGAGTTGAGAGTAAACAGAAGCCTACAGGCTGCCGCGCTGGGGTGGCGAAACTGCGGACACGTGAGGGTAGGCGGGAGCAGGCGGCCGCACGTGACCACGTGCTCGCCTTCACTACTATGCTCAGGTCTACGCCTTTAAATTATGAACTTCTCATGAGCATTGTAGACATTGCAGTCTAGCAGTCTCTGTCTATTGTTTTAAACATTACTAATTAGGCAATGGATAAATATGCAATATCTACGAATAACATAAAAAATATTTATATTTATTAATTAATTATTTTTGGTACTTCTCTGCAAGATGAAGATACGACACTAGGTGCCTACATTTTAAACCGATTAGGTACTGAAAAGGTTTATTAGGTATTTCGTGGGTGTTCATGCACACAGTGAATTACAGAATAAAATATTACAGCTGTAATTCCTGCAGGTCAGTGTAGCTATTGAAAACCGTGCTTTTTGAATGTAATTATTAATTTTGTCATTGGATAAGTTACAATACAATGGATGCATTTTATTATCGTATGCGTATCTATAGGAGATTGACACCCGCATGAGTTCATGAAATCTTTATCCCCTATAAATAACTTCCATTGTTATATTTATTGGTAATAAACTGTCATGATGAGCGCTCGATACTCGCATTAAAATGTTTCTGTATAATTTAGCAGGGGCAGGCGGCAGCGGCACTGTTTATTGCGTCAAATAATAAAACATGCGATATCGTGATGTCATGGCGACGCGCGACGTCTTCATTGCGAAACGGACATAATCTCGTTACGATGTCATAACTAACAGATTTGTAAGCACGACTTTTATGGGCTGTGTCCAACGAGCTAAAATTTAATTTTCCGAAATAATCTGTCAGCGAGCTATTAAAATTATTCGTCCGTGTACAACCCTGCAGACGTTACACTTTATTACTGCAAAAGATGTTACAAACAGGACAGAGCAACTGTGTTGGCCTACTATTGCTTTATCGCCGGGTGTATTTTCTATTGTGTCGTACTTATGAACTTCTTGCCTATCGGAATGAGTATAACCTTAGTCTCTTGTGTAACGCACCATTGAAAAATTGTTGAGTGACTTAAATGAAAATCACTAGTACCTACTCAGTGCTGAGATTCCCAATTATAATGTTTTACCTGTGTTTTACCTACTACTCATAAGAGAGAATTAGAATAAAAATAATAAAAATCTGTATTTTACTATGAGATTGGGATGTAGGTGGCTTGCCAGACGTGTCCAGTCGCAGTTGCATATTAAAACAATTGACAGCTCACATAAAAAAAATCAATACATACAAAGAACAAAACTGTTCAAGATTAATAAATATAAAGCTAATTATACCCGCGTCTTCGTCAGAAAATCTTGATCGATTTTCTCTATTCAACGTCTTTATCATAAGCATCAATAAAAGAGTAGGGACGCATAGTCAATTGTTTCATTGAGAGTTATAAAAAATGCCCTGAATAAATTGTCAAAGNTCCTATCGGAATGAGTATAACCTTAGTCTCTTGTGTAACGCACCATTTAAAAATTGTTAAGTGACTTAAATGAAAATCACTAGTAGGTACCTACTCAGTGGTGAGATTCCCAATTATAATGTTTTACCCACTACTCATAAGAGGGAATTAGCATAAAAATAATAAAATCTGTATTTTACTATGAGATTGGGATGTAGGTGGCTTGCCAGACGTGTCCAGTCGAAGATGCATATTAAAACAATTGACAGCTCACATCAAATAAAATCAATACATACAAAGAACAAAACTGTTCAAGATTAATAATTATAAAGCTAATTATACCCGCGTCTTCGTCAGAAATCTTGATCGATTTTCTCTATTCAACGTCTTTATCATAAGCATCAATAAAAGAATAGGGACGCATAGTCAATTGTTTCATTGAGAGTTATAAAAAATGCCCTGAATAAATTGTCAAAGTCCATATTAATCGTCCTCGCATCTTCATCTTGGATTGCATTAATTGTTTACCCGATGCAGCAAGGCACTCCTTTGAAATGTCTTCCCCTCCGTGCAGTGTTGCCTGCGCCTTCAGCTCTCATGCCGTACATTGTAGATAAGCGACGTGGCAATAGGCATTGATGTTCACTGGGGATTTCAATAGCGGTCTACCGCTTGAATTCTTTGATGGATCTAAAGAGGCTCTCCAACGTGAGCAAATTCCAATTTCAAGTTGATGCCTTCCTGTTCTGCATTTTTATACATGCAATTGCAGTACCTAAACATAGTTAGAAGTATCCCAGCACTTTTAAGATAGCTATTTAATATCGGAAATAATTGTTTACAGTGAATTCCTGACGCGCAATTTGCTTTATGCAAATCATNCGTCTACCGCTCGAATTCTTTGATGGATCTAAAGAGGCTCTCCAACGTGAGCAAATTCCAATTTCAAGTTGATGCCTTTCTGTTCTGCATTTTTATACATGCAATTGCAGTACCTAAACATAGTTAGAAGTATCCCAGCACTTTTAATATAGATGTTTAATATCGGAAATAATTGTTTACAGTGAATTCCTGACGCGCAATTTGCTTTATGCAAATCATAGAGTACGTTAGTTAGAGCAAAATGATCTATCGATGTTGACGTCGATTCCTAATTGACCTCTATCGGCGTATTCCTTTAATAATAGCTCCTTTGAATGTCGGCTGTCGGCCGGCAGCTCTCACGTGCGCCATTGTGGAGGAAGCATTGACGCTCCTTAGGGATTTGAGAGGATTTCTAGACAACGCTTTACCGTCTCTCTATAGACGTCGGTTGAAACTCTAGTTCTGCCTCCATTGTGTAGGTAGACGGTTACATGTTTATGTAAGATTATAATGGCTATTAAAAACACTAGGTTCATGTGTATTGTGTAAGGTTTCGTAGAAATCGTTTTCAGGTAGATACTGTAAACAAACACGCGTCATGTTCGATAGCCGGCTAGATTGGGTTGTGACGGTGGGCGGTGCGCATAAGAGAAATTAGCGAAGCTGGCCGTCCGGCAGAACGCCGGGAGCGGAATTAAGTCGAGAGTAACGTTGTTATGATGGTAATGGCATATTACTGTTCACTCCGCGCGGACATTTTCCGCACGAGTACAGATACAAAATTGAAACGATTTTTCAGTGATACGATTGCATCGGTAATCAGTGAGCGTGCACTTCACAATTCACGTTGAATATTGATGATGTGATTTTGTGGGATCGTTTCCAATCTTCTCTTGCAGTTTTATTTTGAAAAATATCATCATGCTATATTATGCGTTCAATAGAAAAAAAGATAGTAAAAAGTAATTGGTACGGTTAAGTAGAAAGGCGTAATATAATATCTTAGTTCTAAGCTCATAAAGTGAGCTAAACTAAGACCTAGCTACTTAACGACACGCGTTGTTAGAACTTTTATATGAGTTAGCTAAACTGGGAGAGATGTAGGTAATTGGAAACTTGAGACGGTTTGCAATACCACCGCGCTGTACTGGTGGCAGTTACGACCTTAATTTTAGCTATAAAAGCTCAGTTTTTTAAGAGATATAATCAGTTAATTAAGTTTTGAAGAGCTAATATTACATGGCATATTATCTCTTTTGCGTTAGTGTATTGATATTGCGCTGTTCGTAGCTGGTTATTAGCTTTTATTTATGTCGTTAACAGTTCGGGTCGACGTCGCGTACCTAACCATAGTTATTTAACAGAAAGGCAAACAACAAAACATGAAGGGAAGTTTTATTTTGAAAAAAAAAAGAACTTGCAAACTGTTTCTAAAGCGATGTAATATTTTAATGGTTTCCTAGGGAAACTCTTGTGTAATTTGGTTTTGTTTAGTGTTCAATTGTGAGAGTTCTATTTTTGTGAAAGACTTCGAACTAAGATGTAGTAAGTGCTACTTTGACTAGAGCACTTTAATTATCTTCTTTTAAAATACTTAATGTGCACATCCATATAAGTGTGAATGAAATAAACGTTAAAAATGTAATTTTCCCGTATCTCTTTCGATATAGTGTTTGCGGCGGGCTCGGGGGCGTTCCGCCCGATAAGGGACGGATGTGAACGGGCTCTATGAATATTCCCGCAAGCTTTCTGAGGCTCCGGAGCTCCGGGAGATTAGAGGGCACTGCGCGCAGGGATGCCGATTGCCTTCACGTAACCTGCGTTCTATGATGATGTTTTTTTGAGTATCAAATNCGGATGCCGAATGCCTTCACGTAACCTGCGTTCTATGATGATGTTTTTTTGAGTATCAAATTATTATTCAATTCCATTAAAAAATCTGTAGAAATGTTAAAAGACTTGAAAAAATATGTATTAAGTTTCAGGCGTGTATTGGAAATTAACAGTAATAAGTCATATAATCTGTACAAGTTGGTATGGTTTGGTATGGTATGGTACTCCAGGCGTGTGTATTGAGAGCTCTGTGTCTAAGTGAGGCCCAGTTTATCTATCCAGTAATGCCATCGGCTAAAACAACGGGTGCTATTTGATGTTCGAACTCCTTGCTCTGAGAGCACCAAGTGTCTCAAGTTATTTTTACTGTACGCTCACCTTAATGCACTAAAAGTCTTTGCCCTGAATTTTTAAAGTGTCAATTGAACTTTTACGAGAAGCGAGTATAGTTTTTCTAGTGCTAGGTTTTACAAGAAATTCATTTAATAAATACAACCTAACAGACTAATTGATACGTTGCTGATTAGATATAATTGAAGTTTTTGCATCGATTACCTACAGGAAAGTTTACGGTTTGCTACAAAGATTGATGAGCAATCTGCATCCTTCCACAATGGTGTAAACAAAGGACAAATATCAAGTATTCAAAACGGCGTCGCGGCGGTCGATTGCGGAAATGACAAACCGATTAGTTGCAGGTCTCTGCGTCCTGGGAGAGATATATCCGCCGGAACTGAGCGAAATTACTTCCCGCGTAGCTCCCGATGCACCGCAACAATGTCCAACCAAACTGCGCAATTCGATTTAAGAACGAACCACCAGCTAAAAGTCCCCTCTACGTCCACTTGTAAAGTTCCAACTCGCTCGCTTCATTAGAATTGAAATTCCCACGGTTCATTAGGATTCCCCAGAATTCTCGGCGTTCGTTAGAAATACTCTGGCGGCAGTGGACCCCGGACGTAAATAAGTGATTAACGCAGTTGGGATTGTTTTCAGACGCTCCGCCGGAGCCGGCGCAGCAACTACATAGTTGGACTGAGCTCTTGATACATTTACAATGAGTCGCCGTCTTCAGCGCGCGCCCTCGCTCGCGTCAACTGTACGCGCTAATGTTTAATGGCATTACTTACGATCTCTTTCAACTGCCATTGTCATCTCTTTAAATATTGCCGACACGGTAAATAACAATTTCAACTTCTTAGATCCTCATATTTTGTAAGATTTGCCTAAACAGACAGAAATGATCGTACCCGGCTTTAAAATATTTTCATATTCTAAAAGGAATATATACTAAAGCTGCGATCAGCGGTGGTTTGTAGGCAGGTACGTAATGGGTATTTTTAAGCTGAATTTTATTACGTCGCCATGAAAGAGGGTAAAACGTAATCCCAGGTATCAATGTAGATTCTGAACTACATTTCGTTGGGAGTTAATATTACATCCTTACTTTGTACAGGCGGCTCTGGCGCTTTATATAGGTGGGTACTTACTGCTCTGGGAAAATTACTGATTCATTTTCAAAAGCGATTGACTTTGGCACCGTTAAGGGGATGCTGTACGTGGGTAATTACATTACCAACTTAGATGTTTTTATAATTTATGCGGATACTATTTAAGTACTTCATTAAATTATCTATAGAAACGTGTTAGACAAATATACATTCAATTATTTTTTTTATCAATTTGACGAAGTAAGTAATTTGTCACGAATCAATATCTTCCGTACCAATAGTACCTAGAGACGAATTTCGTTTCGTTTTATTGTATAACCTCAAAGGCATTGAAGGTAGGTATAGTGAGCAGGCTCACGTATGGGCTAGGGCGAGGTGACCCTTTTCGTGCGTGTGTAACTTATTTACCGTAAGCAAGGGAGGATAACCGGTTCAATTCAGTTTTAAAATGTGTGTTCCGGATATTGATGACTTTGGAAGTACTGGGGTACGGTTAGGCCTAAATTAATCGATGCTCAATAAAGTCCGTTTAAATTTTATCATCATCAACATCTTTGTTGGTTATTGGTGGCAGAAGTTAGCGGAGTTGGTTTAGGAACTAAATGGACCCGCACGTCCGGACAAACATCGCGGGAATTCGCAACTCAAACAAGTTTAAGCAAATTTATAACTTCCGGATTAGAAGCAGGCTGTTGCCTTCTTGTGCTCGCCGAGCTACCGCGTCTACCAACACATGCCTGCAAAGTTAATTTTAAATCATAGTGAAAATATAAGTCATTGAAAACATTCGTAACTTATTTTATATAAAAATATAAAATATACTTAAAAATCAAATTAAACAGCTAATGTTGTTAAGATTGTTTGACTAGCCACTCAAAAATGTGAGATAGGTAGTGATTAATGATATAATGATTGAATGAAGCTTGAGATTCTTTATGAAAGTACACACCGGTAAAGTTAAATTCAATAAATAATATTTATAGTTAAAATATTTTCATTGCGAAATGAATATGAAATCAGTTCAAACAGCAATTACTGTATTTCAAGACTGAGCGGAAACTTCCCCAATGATAAAGCACGGAGAAGTGATATGAAAATAGTTTCCTTATACCGGTCGATGCGCAGTTGAGAGGAAATAAGGAGATGGAGTATTGTACTGCAGAGTCGAAGACCGCGAGGTCGGTGCCACGCACGAGTGCAACGGAATAGAATACGAAGGAAATAATGTTGCATCCCTCGTTAATTTAACGAGATTTATGGAATAGAAGCTCCGCTAAAATTGTTATTTAAGGAAATGTAATATCTAAGAAATAAAAGAGTATTTAAATAAAAATATTCGTTTTACAAGGATCTACGAACTTTTATTGCTTTATGCTGTTAGAAAACGAACAAAGTTACGTAAAAGTGCATTATCTTGAATAAAGTAACATAGAGATAGAGCGAGGGTGCAAGGCCCTTGAGGGCGGCGCCCCACGGGGTGCATGCCCGCACTAGCACCTATTGTCTTACTACTAACTCTTACGTCACGCAGGTGACCGCGCATCCCTGAATCATGCCAGTGAGCCAGATCACGTAATGGATTGGACAACCCGAATAGGTAAACTACTTGTAAAATAAACCAGTAAATTATTGCGATATCATATGTTTGCCTGAGTTATCACAAATCTTAATATTTTATTGGATTTGTGAATCTGCGCTGAAATTCTTTGTTTTCGCCAGGTATAAGTACATATATCTTTCGTGTTTATCTAGCAACGAAATATATAGAAAATTATGCTAGTGCACACTGAAGAAAACTGTCACGTGCTTTATGTAGATGGTATGAAAATTAGATTTTTGGAGAATAATGTTACAATATGAAGAATGTTGGATTTACATGAAGTAGTTTGAATTGTCGTTCCTGCAAGCGTGTACATTGCATCACTGCAATATAATTTTATTTGAAANTGTAATGGATTGGACAACCCTAATAGGTAAACTACTTGTAAAATAAACCAGTAAATTATTGCGATATCATATGTTTGCCTGAGTTATCACAAATCTTAATATTTTATTGGATTTGTGAAACTGCGCTGAAATTCTTTGTTTTCGCCAGGTATAAGTTCATATATCTTTTGTGTTTATCTAGGAATGAAAAATATAGAAAATTATGCTAGTGCACACTGAAGAAAACTGTCACGTGCTTTATGTAGATACTATGCAAATTCGATTTTTGGAGAATAATGTTACAATATGAAGAATGTTGAATTTACATGAACTAGTTTGAATTGTCGTTCCTGCAAGCGTGTACATTGCATCACTGCAATATAATTTTATTTGAAATGGCGTCGACCGCGAGGTTACTGAACATGTTCAGAGTTCAACAGCTCCTGGGGTTCGAAGGTCGTAGTCCGCGATCAAGTGTCTTTGTTACATAATACGTATGTGAGGTAACTTGTCTCGCTCATCTAGCATATAGATACATTCAGAACCGAGTTTTTTTTTACATAAGCACGAAAATAAAATAGGTAACGAAAGTAACAATTTTTACATAAAATAAATATTTTTACAGTTACGATGTAGTATTAACTTACCTGCTCTTGAAATAGTGTTTCTGGTGTATGTTATGTGTACCTATATAATTCGTTTACTATTCTACTATTACATTATATGTATATATTATAATTTCGCTAAGGTAATATAAAAGTCTGCAATTCAAAGTATTGTTGTTGCGGTGAGCAATAAAAGAATTCAACTTATGATAATACTTTCATGAATAATGTTTTGCGGACTTCCAAAGATTCTAGTGTTGGCACCTAAGCATTAAATCATTTTGGCTGTCTGCGACTAGTAGTTCGTGAAAACTAGTTTTCGTGTTCCTTCTAAGGTGAGCCCCATTTGTATAGTGGGAGGAACATCGGGATAATCTCTGTCTGCCATCGGGTTGCNACATAAGCACGAAAATAAAATAGGTAACGATTTCTACATAAAATAAATATGTTTACAGTTATGATATAGTATTAACTTACCTGCTCTTGAAACAGTGTTTCTGGTGTATGTTATGTGTACCTATATAATTCGTTTACTATTCTACTATTACATTATATGTATATATTACAATTTCGCTAAGGTAATATAAAAGTCTGCAATTCAAAGTATTGTTGTTGCGGTGAGCAATAAAANTACATAAGCACGAAAATAAAATAGGTAACGAAAGTAACAATTTTTACATAAAATAAATATTTTTACAGTTACGATGTAGTATTAACTTACCTGCTCTTGAAATAGTGTTTCTGGTGTATGTTATGTGTACCTATATAATTCGTTTACTATTCTACTATTACATTATATGTATATATTATAATTTCGCTAAGGTAATATAAAAGTCTGCAATTCAAAGTATTGTTGTTGCGGTGAGCAATAAAAGAATTCAACTTATGATAATACTTTCATGAATAATGTTTTGCGGACTTCCAAAGATTCTAGTGTTGGCACCTAAGCATTAAATCATTTTGGCTGTCTGCGACTAGTAGTTCGTGAAAACTAGTTTTCGTGTTCCTTCTAAGGTGAGCCCCGTTTGTATAGTGGGAGGAACATCGGGATAATCTCTGTCTGCCATCGGGTTGCTCGTATATCAACACCCAAACTTTATCATACTGAGAATAAAAGCATGTATGTGAGTTTTAACCTTACTTTGTTTATGTCGTGTTTCCATTAAGTATTTGTTGAATTTGTAAACAGTGTCACATTTACACTCGATCGGTTTTTGTGATTACCTATTAGCGAAACTAAACCAATTGTTGCGTAATTACCCACCTGTATCAGTTTGGTTAGCCTGAAACGTTATTTAAATTAAGTCCCATATTACAAAGCGAACCTCATTTGCGTTTACAAAAGTGCAGATCATATTTTTTCTTCTGTGTGTTCGAATTGAAAGCGGTGTAATATTCTTTTTTGTCTGGCAGCGGGCGCCGCGCGCGCCGCGCACAAAGCCTGCCTGGTTTTGTATTCGCTCCCTCACTCACCTGGAAACGAAAGAAAAGAAAATGTTAATTAAGAGCCACTGAACAAAATTGATATCGTCGGGAATGAAGCTTTTGCTGTTATTGTAAACGGATGCCAACAGATCGTTATAGCTATCAAGGAAAATATTCTTTTAATTTTATCTAAATGCCACAATGCTTCCTCTTATATTGGGAGCAAGATTGTACCTACGAAAAAGAAAACTATAGAAAAGCTTATATGAAGTGGCATAACGGCGTAACGACATATTTAGGTAATATGGCACAGGGCGATAGCAGCGGCTTCGTGCAATGCCAAACGAGGCAGAAACGTACGTCTCATTAACACGTAGCGGTGGTGATATTTAGGGAGCGGTCGCGCGCGGTGAGCCGCGAACTAGCATTTGGCAATGCACGCGCTCGTACACAGCCGGCTCTGTAAACTAAACAACTCGTAAAAGTGTAAAAGTCGTAACGATAGCAGCGGAGAGACCGCCTAATATGAGCGGCGGCTGGAGCCGCGCCAGTCGTGCTCATTATCAGATGGGACGTTCCGGCGCAACCCTTTCGTTTTACGATTGGCCTCTAATTACGCCAGCGCTCAAGGCGGCGCGCTTTTTCAGTTGATACGAGCATGGAGTGGGCGCGCATTGCCAAATGGATATATTTATCGGCACAAGCCAAATCGTTTACGCGGTTCGACTGCCGCTTCCCGGTCCTCGGTTAGCGTTACAATCGGCAGCCGTTTTGCGATATGAAAAAAGTCTCGGGAAATGTCGCAACCGAGCTGCAATAACAGACGGCGTTGGTTTACGAGAGGCTACTGATAAAGCCTGCGCGGCTCGCAGTGTGCGGGTCGCCTTAACGACGTGTTGCCAATTTATGTTATGCGATAAGCTGAGTTTGTTTAGCCTCAGGCTGAGACGAATTACGAGTGCTGAATCACGTCAAGCCATAACGCTCACGGTCTTTTAGCTAGGGCGGATAACTGTACCTATATAAAAAATATTACGTCAGCTCAGCAGTTACATTACAAAGAAACGAATGTCTATCTTGTATATGAGCATTTCAATAAATCTAAAACCATTTGTGGTTTTGTATATTGTAGTTGAGTGGTTTCGTAATGAATTATGTAACACACTGAGTTGTGATGACTTGACTGCACAGATTTGAGTATCGGTATTTCGAAGGCATCCGGCATAGCGTTCGGCAGGTCCTAGTAACATATTCAAGATACTGGCTGGCGCACAATCGGCGGTGGAGTACCGACTGGAATTACATGGAATCGCTCGCAGACAATATTAGTATGCCAGTAGCGATCGCCGCTGGAATGAGTCGACGTGACGTAGCCGGCATCTTCCCCGTTGCTACGTCAAAGTGCAATAACAGGAATATCTTAAACTAGGAGAAAAGGCGGTGATAATGCATAATATTTTAAAACGTTGCATATTCATGAAGTGCCGACGAGGTGTCTGGCTTTATAACAATCTATTTCATTGATAGCTTGACAAAATTGCTTTTGAAGTTATGAGCGATATTTAAATAAACAATTCTGTAGGGTTGTTGTACTAAAACACCTTGATATTTTCGAGTGCTGGGGAATTCATTTACATCAGCTTGTTATAGTAGACACTACGTAACCTATGTCTTCACATCATATCTAAATAATGATTAAGGAGGTATTACCAAGGGGACTGCGCAGCTATTTGGAAGTAAATCGCGCGATGAACGATGGGGTATTTTTTGTCGGATAGGTACTAAAAACGTAGCACGTGACGTGCATCGAGTTGGTATGTGGGAGTTCGGATCGTAATCCAGGCGTATTGACGGGACCGTGACGTGTATCTTATGGCTAAATCTTGGATAAAATTTTCTAATGACGTGCTTACGTGATGTGCTAGGCAGTTTTAACTTTTTTATCATAATCATCGGAATGATATGATGACGACAGACAAAATTAAATCCGTTGAATTATTTATTGGCTGCCGTAGGTAGGTTGTTGTCATAAAATTTGGATTGTTGTAGTTTCTAAATATTTGAAGTATGTGACGAGGTGACGAGTGGAGGCCGGGGAGTCGCGGCGGTGTCCCCGACAGTGCGGCCCGCGGCGGCCCGCGCGCCGTGGGGACCGTCAACTCAATCTTGCCCCATTACGCGCGACAAATTGGAAAAATATTCAATTACATCTCGCTAAATATTGAATTATATCTCAGCAAATTACAATTTTGCTTCAGGGTAACACTATACTCAGTGCGAATTAGTGCAATTTATGTTAGAAAGATGAGCTTCGTACTAGAATTTGTATTTTACGTTTTTTTATCATTGATAGAGAGTAAATAGTTGAAAAACTGATTATTTTATTTATTTTAATAAATCTTTAAAAATCCTTGAATGGTTCGTATGTATTAGAAATTTCTGAGAACAGGTATAGCAGTTCCACATAAAATCTATTCATATTCTAGTGAGAACTAATCTTAATCAATATGAACTCTCAGTACTTAGAAGTCTTGTCCCCTGTGATACGAAACCTCGATATCGTTCATTTATGCAATTACAAAAATATTGATTACCATGCCTTAAGTGTTTGATTGTATTTTGTTCGCAGCACACACGTTCAATTTATTTACTCGATGGAANATAGTTGAAAAACTGATTATTTTATTTATTTTAATAAATCTTTAAAAATCTTTGAATAGTTCGTATGGTATGTTTCAGAAGGTATGTATTAAATTTCTGAGAACAGGTATAGCAGTTCCTCATAAAATCTATTCATGTTCTAGTGAGAACTAATCCTAATCAATATGAACTCTTAGTACTCAGAACTCTAGTCCCCTGTGATATTAAACCTCGATATCGTTCATTTATGCAATTACAAAAATATTGATTACCGTGCCTTAAGTGTTTGATTGTATTTTGTTCGCAGCACACACGTTCAATTTATTTACTCGATGGAAAAATAATATGCGAGCTTAGCTCGGCGACAAGTGGGCGCGGGAATTACTCGCCAGTTGGAGTAATTGCCAATTAATCACCAGCCGTTTTCTATTTCAGCAGGCGACGGCTATACGTGCTCGCCGCTAACGAAATTGAGACTGCATCGTATGTACTGTTATGACAGCACTCTTCATTGCTTCGCTACTTCCTATCGCACTAATAAACGAGAACATCCAAGTGCCACTTTAGCTGGCTATCGTCTATGATCGATCTTCTTTCGATAGTGTTTTTAATTTTACAACTAAAATATAGCAAATAGTGCCTCTTTTGTAACGAAAGTAAATAATAAAAAAATGGATCAAGTCGCGGTTCGAAGTTGCGATGAGATAGCAATTGTCTGTCGGTTCAGACGATTATTCCCTCGGCTTTCGGCGCTCCGTTTTATTCAGATCAGTATCTTTATAACATAATTAAGTAAATTTCGAAGTCTTCGCGCTCCATCTCCGAAATAATAAGAGTGAGAGCTTAGATAACCCACGATTTAATACAATTTTCTCTTATTTTGCCATCTCTCGTAATTAGGAATTTCGTTGTGACTAATAAAATTGTTCTACGTATCACGTTTACTGTGAAATATTGTGAGCTCAGAACGTTTTTGAAGGTGATCAAATTCATACCTTATAAGTATATAATTTTAATATAAATTGGTTCTGAAATGTTGCTTTAATTTATAGAGAGTTGCGTTGATTTTAATATTTGACCAAGTAAAAAAAGAAGTATTGGCACCCGAGCGTTTTGATAAATGTTATTATCATTTGTTTTCGTAAACAAGTCTGAAATAATATGGTAACTTTTTTATGATCAGGTAAATGTTTGGCATAAACAAGGCTAGAAGTTTGAGAAGTTAAGTAGGGACAAACAAAACAGATATGCAAAACGTTTTCACTGTTCCCATTGAAGTGAACAACATCAATAGCGAAGCTTTCACAATATCGTCAGCGTGAGTGGCATCGCGTGTATCGTACTGCGAGACGTTGTTTAAACACATGTCCAGCTAGGTAAATGGGTCGACCAACTTATTTCCTCCGAGTGATTTATCCCCAGGTTATTCTAGGTCGGGTATTTGTATCGCCAGTGATCGCTGAGTGGATTGCGCGGCGACACCTTTCAAATAAATTGTCTTGAGACCGGCCGGCGACGGTAAACAACTCCACCCTATGCAGATGTTCTCAAACCAAACACCTTCAATTTCCTAAAGGGGTAGTGTCGGCCCTAAAATTGCACTCGACTCTCGTTTCTTCTTGCCGTAAGTGACTTAGGGTGCTTTTTTATTTAAACTGTAAAGTGAAATTGTTTTGGCTTGTTTAAAGAGCACTATCTTGTATAAACGTCTCGAATAACGTCGGGGCTTACTGAATTTCATCAAAAAGTTAAAAGATTTTACTTTGGCGTTGTGAGGTCAGCGTACTGGGAGTACATGGGAGTACAAAAGTAGAATTTGTGACAAATATGTATTACGGACGTCGGCAAAGTTTGACAATTAGCGGCACCTTGCAGCGCGCAGTGATAACCCTCAATCGCTGCTAAACAAGTTGATTAATTACCGGACAGCGGAGCGCTGCTAACAAAGTTCCATTGTCAAGTGTACTAGACGGAGTCACGTGCAAATTATATTGTTACCTTGCTACGGTAAATAACTAACGAGTGTTCAACTTCACGTCTCAACTTAAAGGAGCGTTGAAGAGAGCACTATGTGTGGGAACTTTGATTCATTTGCATTTAATTTTTAATCATGTTAGCGGTGTACTTCGTAATTAGAGTGAAACTATGTATTTCCAAATATGGCTTAAAAATCTTTTGTATTTTAATTGCATGCAGATTTCTGAATTCGTATTAGTATTTTTGGAATTTCCAAGACACGTTAGATTTCTAATGATAATGTGTAGCAACAGACTCAGTCAGACGCTGTTAGCGTGTATATAAAAGCAATTCAAGCTACAGGGTGTCGGGTATGAAATTGGTGTTGCAATAGACGCGATGTGCCGCTGCCAAATTACCGAGCGTGTGTGGAACCGCCCTAACAATTACACACTGGCTTTAATGTTTCGTCGTTGTAATCACTGATGTTTTTTTGGTATTAACTTTTATTGTTTTATTATGACAATACTCTTGTACCAATACAAGAGGTTAACTTCTAATGTGTGTTATATTGGTTGTTCTTAATTTTCATGTAATTTACGTCATTGTTTTATGTACTTTGTTTATTTAAAAACTTGACTTGGAGAGAGTTTATTTCTGGCGTTGAAGATATAACTGAAGATAAATTAATAAAATTAAGAACACAATATAAGACACCATTAGAGTAACCCTCTTGTATTGGTACAAGAGTATTGTCAGTAATAACAATAAAAGTTAATACAAAACATAGGTTATTACAACGACGAAACATTAAAGGCCAGTGGTGTAATTGTTAGGGCGGTTCCACACACGCCGGTAATTTGCAGCGGCGACATCGCGTCTATTGCAACAATTTCATACCGACACCGTGTAGCTGGAATTGCTTTTGTTATAACGCTAACAGCGTCTGTTACTGCAGTCTGTTCGTACACATTATCATTAGAAATCTACGGTCTTGGAAATTTCCAAAAATACTAGATCACGAATCAGAAGATCTGCATGCAATTAATAACAAAGATTTTTAAGCATATTTGGAAATACATAGTTTGCACTCTAATTACGAGTAACACGGCTAACATGATTAAAAATTTAATATGCAAATGAATCAAGTTGCCACATAGTGCCCTCTCTTCAACGCTCCTTTAAGTTGAGACGTGAAGTTGAACATCGTTAGTTATTTACCGTAGCAAGGTAAAATATAATTTGCACGTGACTCCGTCTAGTTTTACACTTGACATATGGAACTTTGTTAGCAGCGCTCCGACTGTCCGGTAATTATAACTTGTTTAGCAAGCGATTGAGGGTTATACACTTGCGCTGCAAGGTGTCGCTAATTGTCAACTTTGCCGACGTCGTAATACATGTTTGTCACAAATTCTACTTTTGTGTACTCCCATGTACTCCAGTACGCTGACCTCAACGCCAAAGTAAAATCTTTTAACTTTTTTGATGAAATTCAGTAAGCCCGACGTTATTCGAGACGTTTTATACAAGATAGTGCTCTTTAAACAAGCAAAAAATTTCCACTTTACAGTTTAATAAAAAAGCACCTAAGTACTTACGGCAAGAAGAAACGAGAGTCGAGTGCAATTTTTAGGGCGACACTACCCTTTGGAAATTGAAGGTGTTTGGTTTGAGAACATCTGCATAGGGTGGAGTTGTTTACTCGCGGGCCGTCTCAAGACAATTTATTTGAAAGGTGTCGCGCGCAATCCACTCAGCGATCACTGGCGATACAATACCCGACCTAGAATAACTGGGGATAAATCACTCGGAGGAAATAAGTTGGTCGACCCATTTACCTAGCTGGACTGTGTTTAAACAACGTCTCGCAGTACGATACACGCGATGGCATCAGCTGAGATATTGTGAAAGCTTCGCTATTGATGTTGTTCACTTCAATGGACAGTGAAAACGTTTTGCATATCTGTTTTGTTTGTCCTACTTAACTTCTCAAACTTCTAGCGTTGTTTATACCAACATTTACCTGATCATAAAAAGGTTACACATATTATTTCAGACTTGTTTACGAAAACAAATGATAATAATTTATCAAAACGCTCGGGTGCCAATACTTCTTTTTTTACTTGGTCAAATTAAAATCACGCAACTCTCTATAAATTAAAGCAACATTTCGAATCAATTTTGTATTAAATTATATTCTAGGTATGATTTGATCCCTTCAAAACGTTTCTGAGCTCACAATATTTCACAATAAACGTGATACGTAGAACAATTTTATTAGTCACAACGAATTCTAATTAGAGAGATGCAAAATAAGAGAAAATTGTATTAAATCGTGGGTTATCTAAGCTCTCCTCTATTTTTCGGAGATGGAGCGCGAAGACTTCGAAATTTACTTAATTATGTTATAAAGATACTGATCTGAATAAAACGGAGCGCCGAAAGCCGAGGGAATAATCGCTGGACGCAGACAATTGGTATTCATCGCAACTTCGACGCGCGACTTGATATCATTTTTTTTATATTTACTTTCGTTACAAAGAGGGCACTATTTGTATGATTTTTGTTGTAAAATTAAAACACTATAAAAGAAGATCGATCATAGACGATAGCCAGCTTAAAGTGGCTTGGATGTTCTCGTTTATTAGTGCGTATAGAAGTAGCGAGGCAATGAAGAGTGCTGTCATAACAGTACATACGATGCAGTCTCATTTTTCGTTAGCGGCGAGCACGTATAGCGTCGCCTGCTGAAATAGAAAACGGCTGTGATTAATTGGCAATTACTCACTGGGAGTAATTCCCGCGCCACTTGTCGCGAGCTAAGCTCGCATATATTATTTTTCCATCGGAGTAATAAATTGAACGTGTGTGCTGCGAACAAAATACAATCAAACACTTAAGGCACGGTAATCAATATTTTTGTAATTGCATAAATGAACGATATCGAGGTTTAATATCACAGGGGACTAGAGATTCTGAGTACTAAGAGTTCATATTGATTAGGATTAGTTCTCACTAGAACATGAATAGATTTTTATGAGGAACTGCTATACTGTTCTCAGAAATTTAATACTACCTTCTGAAACTACATACGAACTATTCAAGATTTTTAAAGATTTATTAAAATAAATAATTAATATATTTTTTTCACTATTTACTCTCTATCAATGATAAAAAAACGTAAAATACAAATTCTAGTAGAAGCTCATCTTTCTAACATTAATTGCACTAATTCGCACTGAGTATAGTGTTAACCCTGAAGCAAAATTGTAATTTGGCTGAGATATAATTCATATTTAGCGAGATGTAATTGAATATTTTTCCAATTTGTCCGCGTAATGGGGCAAGATTGAGTTGACGGTCCCAACGGCGCGCGGGCCCGCGGCGCACTGTCGGGGACACGCCGCGATCCCCGGCTCCACTGTCACTCGTCACATACTTCAAATATTTAGAAACTACAACATCCGAATTTTATGACAACAACCTACATTACGGCAGCAATAAATAATTCAATGGATTTATTTTTGTCTGTCGTCATCATATCATTCCATAATTATGATAAAAAGTTAAAACTGCTAGCCATCACGTAAGCACGTCATTTAGAAAATTTTATCAGATTTAGCCATAAGATACACGTCACGGTCCCGTCAATACGTCTGATTACGATCGAACTCCAATACCAACTCGATGCACGTCACGTGCTACGTTTTTTAGTACCTATCCGACAAAAATACCCCATCGTTCATCGCGCGATTTTACTTCCAAATAGCTGACAGTCCCTTGGTAATACTCTTAATCATTATTTAGATATGATGTGAGACATAGTTAGTAGTGTCTACTATAACAAGCTGATGTAAATGAATTCCCAGCACTCGAAATAATAAGGTGTTCTAGGTACAACAACCCTACAGAATTGTTTATTTAAATATCGCTCATAACTTCAAAAGCAATTTTGTAAGCTATCAATGAATAGATTGTTATAAAGCAGACACCTCGTCGGCACTTCATGATATGCAACGTTTCTAAAATATTATGCATTATCAACGCCTTTTTCTCCTAGTTTAGATATTCCTGTTATTGCACTTTGACGTAGCAACGGGGAAGATGCGGTACGTACGTCGACTCATTCCAGCGGCGATCGCTACTGGCATACTAATATTGTGCTGCGAGCGATTCCATGTAATTCCAGTCGGTACTCCACGCGATTGTGCGCAGCCAGTATCTTGAATATGTTACTAGGACTGCGAACGCTATGGCGGATGCTTCGAATACCGATACTCAAATCTGTGCAGTCAAGTCATCACAACTCAGTGTGTTTACATAATTCATTACGAAACACTCAACTATAATATATACAACACAAAATGGTTTTAGATTTATTGAAATGCTCATTATACAAGATAGACATTGTTTCTTTGTAATGTAACTGCTGAGCTGACGTAATATTTTTTATATAGGT
>NWSH02000525.1:5349233-5359380 GCA_002382865.2 Heliothis virescens | reverse complement strand
ATTAATACTTTGACCGCTGTGTTAATTAAGAGCTTTATATTTACTGGTGAATTTGTAACGCTGGTGTTTTAATTACATTTATATAGCTAGAAATATGAAATCCANCATACATCATAATATTACTCGCGTTTATTCCAATTAAGGGCAGACGAAGATACATGTGTTTAGAAAAGTACAAAAACAACATAAATACAATTTAAGCTGCTTAATATCTGTCTAAATTATAACGGAGCGCAATTACTCAAAATTAATGGTGAAATTAATACTTTGACCGCTGTGTTAATTAAGAGCTTTATATTTACTGGTGAATTTGTAACGCTGATGTTTTAATTACATTTATATAGCTAGAAATATGAAATCCGCTGTTCATTGACACGCGAAACACGATACTTTTCACAGGAAGCCGAATGTACTCCTAATGAAATATAGGGAAACACGACGAGCGCCCACATTTTATCTGATCTGATTTCAACACGGACACATTTAAATAACATTATGGATTTAATTTATCACGAACGTAGCCAGGTTCAAATCGAAATGCGAGAATTTTCCGTCACGTTATTAAAGAAGTCTGAAAGAAAATAATCATTCTGTAAGCTGGTCGGTAACAGAATAACAACAAGTGAAAGCTCTCCAGTTGGAATCTGTTCATCGACTCGCTTCACAGGTTGATATTATTTTCCTCTAAGAATATCTTTGAAGGAGACTGCCCGTTAATAGGTACACGCTGTGAATCCGTAAAAAGTTGCCTTTTGCATTACCACGGAGTTTCACACGAACCGAAATATTCCGGGCGTGTATTATAATTTACATAAACTCCAGCGTCATTCGAGATGTATTAAGGAGAATGACATTTTATGCTTTGATATGCGGTGGCGATGCAACCGAGCCGTGTGCTGAGAATAAAATAGAATGGCGTGGAATATACCATTATCCCGCTTTTGTGTATGGTATTACGTGTGAAGTTGTTTTATGTTTCGCACAACAAAACATTTCTCTTTGATATTACTATTTGTTAAATAAAGCTATGAGCAAGTCTTAAATAAGAATGAATTTATAATTAAACCGAGAAAAGATAGCATTCCAAGGATCAATGTGGCGTTCGAATATCTTCGCGAGAATTATTCGAGAAAACTTTTCAAAATGTTATCTCTCGTTCAGTACTTATGCCAGAAGTTTCACATTAAATTATTATTAGAATATTAATCTCAAATTATGAAATTTGTTATACAGTATTTTTATTACTGGTTGTTTTAATATTGCTGANAGGTTGATATTATTTTCCTCTAAGAATATCTTTGAAGGAGACTGCCCGTTAATAGGTACACGCTGTGAATCCGTAAAAAGTTGCCTTTTGCATTACCACGGAGTTTCACACGAACCGAAATATTCCGGGCGTGTATTATAATTTACATAAACTCCAGCGTCATTCGAGATGTATTAAGGAGAATGACATTTTATGCTTTGATATGCGGTGGCGATGCAACCGAGCCGTGTGCTGAGAATAAAATAGAATGGCGTGGAATATACCATTATCCCGCTTTTGTGTATGATATTACGTGTGAAGTTGTTTTATGTTTCGCACAACAAAACATTTCTCTTTGATATTATTATTTGTTAAATAAAGCTATGAGCAAGTCTTAAATAAGAATGAATTTATAATTAAACCGAGAAAAGATAGCATTCCAAGGATCAATGTGGCGTTCGAATATCTTCGCGAGAATTATTCGAGAAAACTTTTCAAAATGTTATCTCTCGTTCAGTACTTATGCCAGAAGTTTCACATTAAATTATTATTAGAATATTAATCTCAAATTATGAAATTTATTATACAGTATTTTTAGTACTGGTTGTTTTAATATTGCTGGAAAGCCATAATAGAATTACAGTTTATTGAGTAGGATCTATCGTGCATGACTGACATCAAACAAACCGCAGTCTTTTGAGTCCGGTAATACGATAGTTTCTTTGACATGATAACGACCCGCGTTCCCAGCTCATATCAACCGAATACATTATATTCTATTGACGTGCGATCTCGCTGCCACTGTTCACGGAACCAGGAAATATTGAAAATATAAAGCTGCTACTTATTTAGTCAAAAGTACCGTGTACCGAAAATGTTCATTCACAATCACAAAAAAGATCAACAATACAGCGTCAGGGGTCAGTAAATAAAATGTGAAAATAAAATAGACGCAAAATGTAATCCGAGTTCGCTGGCTGCAAACCGAGCCTAAGCTTTCCAAGAGATAAAAAACTTTTAATTGGAATTTTTTGTAGATTAAAACAATTATTACTGAGGAGTTTGTCAAAAAGTTACCTTAAAGAAAAATATGTTAAATGAGATATATTTCTCTACTGAAGGTATAAAAATGAATTAATCTTTGAATTTTCAAAGAAGGATTACATTGTTTGTGTTCACTTTATGACACTAAAGCACACGCAGCTTCCATGTTATTATTACATCAAAAGATGACACTTTCCATTCCCGCTTTTTCACTCGATTATCGATATCAATGAGCTTTTGAGCGACGGATTAAATTATTCTGAATATCGATTAGGGATTTAAACTATGTGCACAATCCTGTAGCTAGAGGATCGCTATTGTCTTTCAGAATTGGTGAGTTCTGCCAACAATGAACACTTTGTCGTGGCGCAGCGGTGCGTGCGGCGCTGCGACTCGTTCAGCGAACATTTTGTTCAACGCGTTATGTCACTGTCAAACATATTTCCATAATTTTTATAAAAAGAATGTGAGAGTGAAGAGATTTTTTAATCACTATTAGAGATAAACTATACCTGTGTAATATAAAAGGGCTTTGCCAGAGCATCATTTTGTAAAAAGGCACAGAATATTGATTGTTGGAATTTTAATGTTAGCGCGATACGTATCACTTCTAACAGGAATGAAGCTCTCCCAATAAAATGATTTAACGTTTGCATTTTACACAGGGACGATGTAGATTTAATGCGAACAAAGTAATTTAAAAAAGAGACGACGCGGTANGTGTAATATAAAAGGGCTTTGCCAGAGCATCATTTTGTAAAAAGGCACAGAATATTGATTGTTGAAATTTTAATGTTAGCGCGATACGTATCACATCTAACAGGAATGAAGCTCTCCCAATAAAATGATTTAACGTTTGCATTTTATACAGGGACGATGTAGATTTAATGCGAACAAAGTAATTTAAAAAAGAGACGACGCGGTAAAATCTAATTTACAGCGAACGAATCCTTAATCCTTAAGCAAACATCGCGGAGGGGAAAACTGACGCATTAGCCGCGTCAGTCATCAGCAGAATGAATCATTACTTGAAGAGTGCGCCAGTGGCTCGTGTCAAAGAGCCTGTAGCTCAAAGGTCCTCGTGCCCCTCCCCCGGCACCAGCCGGCAGCGCGGTCGCCGCGCACGCCCGCAAGGAAGGGCTGATTGAAGGGCCACTCTAAAACCTCGACCACCCGCTCGTTCGCTCGCATTCAAGGGTCGAATCCGGATTATAGGGCGCCAAAGTCTGCACCTTCATCAGATATGTATACCTTTGTTTGCAGATCGGCAATTGAGGCGCCCAANTCTAACAGGAATGAAGCTCTCCCAATAAAATGATTTAACGTTTGCATTTTACACAGGGACGATGTAGATTTAATGCGAACAAAGTAATTTAAAAAAGAGACGACGCGGTAAAATCTAATTTACAGCGAACGAATCCTTAATCCTTAAGCAAACATCGCGGAGGGGAAAACTGACGCATTAGCCGCGTCAGTCATCAGCAGAATGAATCATTACTTGAAGAGTGCGCCAGTGGCTCGTGTCAAAGAGCCTGTAGCTCAAAGGTCCTCGTGCCCCTCCCCCGGCACCAGCCGGCAGCGCGGTCGCCGCGCACGCCCGCAAGGAAGGGCTGATTGAAGGGCCACTCTAAAACCTCGACCACCCGCTCGTTCGCTCGCATTCAAGGGTCGAATCCGGATTATAGGGCGCCAAAGTCTGCACCTTCATCAGATATGTATACCTAAATTTGTTTGCAGATCGGCAATTGAGGCGCCCAAAATTGTAGACTGTCTGTAATTTCGCTCCATTCAACGACTAAAATAAAACGGCTGTATGAGATTAAACTACCTTATCATAAAGCCGGCGTTGTAAGGGTGTGCGAAATAATGCGCTGACGTGATTGAAAGGACGCCGATGTTGTTTTTGATCTTTTTTAAAAAAATCCGCAATACAAATAGAAATGACATGACATCGTGTATTAGGCGGCATTCAGGACGCCAGCCGGGGCGTGGTAAGCTGTTTCCCTGCCACATATGCNTAAAATAAAACGGCTGTATGAGATTAAACTACCTTATCATAAAGCCGGCGTTGTAAGGGTGTGCAAAATAATGCGCTAACGTGATTGAAAGGACGACGATGTTGTTTTTGACCTTTTTTAAAAATAATCCTCTATACAAATAGAAATGACATGACATCGTGTATTAGGCGGCATTCAGGACGCCAGCCGGGGCGTGGTAAGCTGTTTCCCTGCCACATACGTGTGCCTGCACACATCGATACCTTAAGGCGAAGTTGCCGTGTAAGTTATTATAAGAGAGGTGCGCCGAGGGAAATGAATGTCGAGTAGGGCGACCCGTTGTCATTCATATTAGCTGCGACGGATTAAATTTGTAATCACACTGCGCCAATTCATGGCTGTTGCGGCATAACTGTGATGAAAGTAGGAAAAGTAAGCGCTGGCAGTAAAAAGTAAATACCGACGTTGATAAAATTGAACTGGAAGTGAGAAGAAAGCGTCGTGCTATACTGCGGGTCGTTACTTGCGAATAAAATTGGTATCCATTATGTTCCGTTTGATGGCACATTATTATTTCTGAAGGGATTACCGTTTGGACTCCGAGGTTGAAACCACTCACTTCAGCTGTAAATAGGAAAGATCAGAAGCAATGGACTAGCACACATTAACAGATAACCCATTTAACGGGCACGATCTACAAAACATCTGGGTATGTCCNGGTGCGCCGAGGGAAATGAATGTCGAGTAGGGCGACCCGTTGTCATTCATATTAGCTGCGACGGCTTAAATTTGTAATCACACTGCGCCAATTCATGGCTGTTGCGGCATAACTGTGATGAAAGTAGGAAAAGTACCTAAGCGCTGGCAGTAAAAAGTAAATACCGACGTTGATAAAATTGAACTGGAAGTGAGAAGAAAGCGTCGTGCTATACTGCGGGTCGTTACTTGTGAATAAAATTGGTATCCATTATGCTCCGTTTGATGGCACATTATTATTTCTGAAAGGATTATCGTTCGGACGCCGAGGTTGAAACCACTCACTTCAGCTGTAAATAGGAAAGATCAGAAGCAATGGACTAGCACACATTAACAGATAACACATTTAACGGGCACGATCTACAAAACATCTGGGTATGTCTCTGGACTGATCTTCAACTTTTGTTTGAAGTTTTTAGAATATGCGAGCCTGAGAAAAATCAGGACATGTTATCAAAAACCAAAAACGACTTCGAGAAAATATACAAGGCATACATGTTTTTGAATTCTTCAAATCGCGGAGCATAAAGCTCAGCGGCGGAAGGACAGGCGCGCCCTAATAACACTCACGGATGACGAAGTCCGTCGTAACACAAAATGATTACACACATAAAGAACCTTATCTCTTTACATTCTACACTGGCATAAACCGGTTACAGTCGGGAGTAACCGTTCCGCAACCGCTCGAATGTTTACGCGAGTTTTACGCACCAATCTCGCCACCGACGTTCCCGCTAGAAATTGAAAACGGAATTATGATGAAATAAAAATGGCACACGAAATGCTCCGGTAACGTGGCCGAACGGCCGCTGGCGAAGGGGCGCGGCGCGGTGCAGTCAACTGCTGACTAGACAGCAGGAAATGTACCATGTGCCGCCGGATATCGGCGAATGTGTTCGAATTTTAAGTGAGCCGACGAAAATTGATTCTGCTCAATTTTACGTAAACATGACGAGTGGATGCATTGATTGAACTAAATCCGGATTGCATTCGCACCCCGTCCGCACGACGTAGCCGCCGGCTACGAGCGCCGCTCTACGAATACAGATAGTCTACGAGCACAATCTGATGGCAGATGTAACTTTCGTACATTTACGAATTTGTAGCACCGAAATAGCCGAGGAAACGTTTAATTATACAACATGCTTGACTTTCAATATGCACCGCACTACCTGTGCGTGGAATGTGGTAGAAATATTTTGAATATCTGCGTAGCCTCAATCACGACCCCAAATCACGGGAAAGCATAACTTGCGTACATTACAATGTGTATATATTTGTAAGGTGTACAACGTATTAATAACCTAATATGATTTATACTGAATAATTTTAATTGTTTATACGAAAAGAGAACAGTTGATGAAATTACAGCTAAGATATTGGGGACTTCTTAGGAAATAAGCTAGTAATTAAACGCTGGTTAACATCACAAGACTTATAAACCAACCAGTTTCTTATTTTACACTCAATTTTANTCTGATGGCAGATGTAACTTTCGTACATTTACGAATTTGTAGCACCGAAATAGCCGAGGAAACGTTTAATTATACAACATGCTTGACTTTCAATATGCACCGCACTACCTGTGCGTGGAATGCGGTAGAAATATTTTGAATATTTGCGTAGCCTCAATCACGACCCCAAATCACGGGAAAGCATAACTTGCGTACATTACAATATGTATATATTTGTAAGGTGTACAACGTATTAATAACCTGATATGCTTCATACTGAATAATTTTAATAGTGAATATGAAAACAGAACAGTTGATAAAATTACAGCTAAGATATTGGGGACTTCTTAGGAAATAAGCTAGTAATTAAATGCAGGTTAACATGACAAGACTTATAAACCAACCAGTTTCTTATTTTACACTCAATTTTACGAAAAACGAGTTAAATCTAAATGTTTGACCTTTCTAGGCGACGCGATAAAAGTTGATGATGTTTCATGAAACAAATTGCATGTAAAGCTCCGATATAAATGTGTTTTTAATTATCACGGAGCGGATGAAAATGAATGTAATTTGATCTGCAAACGGAGCATTTTAGCCTTTATGTCAGCTCTCTGTATTTAAATAGAACAATTAAAAGCGGTCAAGCGTTCTACGTAAACATTTTTACGTCCGCCTGTTCAGTGTTGTTAGGGCGGCGGCGAATTTGCATTTTGCACCGAGTCGCGCTTGCATCTGATTCCGCACTTCATCGCAACCTGGCAATTAGCAAGGAATCAGTCGCCTGGATTTATTGATATATGACCCATCTTAATTAACGCTGCGTTTTATTCAGCATTTGTTTTTATAAACTGGTAATTTAGCAGGCGTGCGCAAATAATTACGACGTGCTCTTTCCGTTCGCATTTTACATTCAGATCTGCAATTGACAAACTGTGGTTGAAAGTTGTTGACGTATGTATTAGCCTGAAAGTCATATGTCTGAATGGCCCTGATAAAAGTTTCGCTAGTTTCAATTCCCGTGCGGTCAGCAAAAAATTCTGTCGGTTCACTGTGTGTGTAACTTGGTCGTCTTTTTGTGAAGAGACAGTTCCACCTGACCGGAGGCTGCGAAATACTAGTCTCTTCAAATACTTGTATTTTTTTCTGCAAAAACAATGGGTTTACCTGTAGACTTAACTATTGGAGCGAATCTATCGCACTGCAGACGACTGAAACGACTGAAACTAGTCTGTGAATTTTTGTGAAAGACTTTTAAACATAAAGATTTATGTTAAGTTTAAACTGGTTGCATGGTTATAAATTGAACAAATATTAAGATAAGAAAAGATAGTATTTAAGAAAAAAAGCAAAAGATCGAGAAGGGGGCAAATGGCCGTGTAACCCACGTATTTCATTGAACACTAATTTAGGTCGTTAGAGAAAGGTCGCGAGATACATGAATTCTATTACCGAACCACTTATCCCTGTAAAACGTCACGTTTGCGTTAACGGTAAACTCAATTGCGCCAGAGTGAGGTGCACTCCCTCGCTGACGTGAATGTGTGATGCTAGGGGCTAAAATATTGAACTAGCTCAGTCCGTAGGTAAACATTTTTGATTGAGCCGGTACCAGCAACATTTTCTTCGGAATCGCTGAAAGAATTCCTCCGCATTTGCATTTACCTTTGGTACGAAAAATAAAGTTGAATCGATTATGTATTTTTGGAGGGGCCTATGAGGACGCCTTATAAGTTCGATGTAGATATGTGTTTTTAGATGCTTGTCTTATTGCGGTTGTCTCGAGGGGAACGTGAAGCGGTTAAGAAATTGATGGGATTATACATTGCTACACAACGATAACTGAGACTTGGTATGTTTCCTATATCATAGGATTTTGTATTACAACATTAAATCCTTCTGGGAAAAGTCAGATGATTTATTGAAAAATCGGAATGAAAGAAGCCTCCGTAGAATAAGTAAATAAAATATATGCCTATTTATTGTATGGGTATATAGATAACAACTAATGTTAACTCCGAGAATAGTTATAAGTGGAAGTCTAACTTTTGAAATTCTAACTAAAATTGTAACGTGTTAATACAATGCAAGAACATAATGTAATATTGTTTGCAAATGATATTACTGTACAAATAAGTACAACTGCAGTGCACTAAGCTTTGAATACACATAATGTTAATAGACAATTTCCAGCAACAACAAAATCATACTTTTGTTGTATATACAAATACAGCGGTAATTTTCATAATTGAAAGGAAACCCGTTTCCATTAGTTATTTAGAAATAGCGGTCCTTGATATCGTACAGCTCTAACCGTTATTATTAAATTGTTAGCCGCGGTTGTTACACAACAAATTGACAGGGACTGAATAAAACAGTAGTTCGCATTCAATTAAAATTGATACTCCAACAATTACGTTGTATTCAATTTGTTTAAAACTTTACGTTCATTCAAACGACGTACATCTGTTTAAGATAATTCGCGAACGCCAGCAAAATTCAGTATCAAAGCGGCAATTAAACGGAACATTAAAAGTGAAACGGAACCTCCACCTTTAATTACAGCGACTGCTTTCTTTCCTTATCGCAATTTTATTACAATGACAATACGCAGGAGCACGCCTATTAAATTATTTGTGCGCCAGTGTAACCTCTGCGGCGGCGTAAGCCAAAATTACTTATTGTACAAAAAACACTGTCGGTAAATGGTGTCAAATCATCCTTGTTTACCGGAGCGGCCGAGCCGGGTGCCGCATAAATCATAATATTCCTAACGAGTGTAAGACGTTGCAAGGGTACTGACGGCTTTCCCAACGTTTCCTCTATAATTCAAATGCGGCCTCCTCGTTCTCAGCGGAAAAGTTGAGCTTTCCGCACATTTTAAAATGTGGCGGATACATCACGTATGTGTAGCGTACTGTCCTCATATATCCCGACATGTTCCACGTTTTCTAAATATTATTTGGAGCTTACAATTTTCATTTGGATCTTTTTTACAAGTTCATCGTTTATTTTTTTACTGATTCGGAAATGTAGATGATATTCTTTTTTATTTTTTCTATCTTACAGAAATGCGCTCAACACACGGCTAGTAATAAAATACTTAGTAGCGAAATAGCTGTGAATATTTCCAGCAGTACGCGCAACATTTTTAGGCTTAAGGAACAAAACGTGGCACAGTCGGATTATGAATAATAGCAGAGTATGAGCCCACTCGGCACATGATATACAGTACTTTTATGTACACCTATATTGTCCTTGGTTACACGTATCTAAAATTCATGCTCTAAATACAGAGCCGCACGGTTGAGTACACACTTGGTGGTCTTTTATTGCCAACCACACGAAAGCAATCTTGAACACGGTGTGCCACAACTTTTTAATTTTTTTGAGATCTTACTCCAAAAATGTACGTAAAAATATCAACCGCCGGAGTATCTCTATGCAAGTCGCGGTTGAAGTGCTTACGTTTTTAGATTTTCCTTTCATTTTCTTACATTCTGTTGCAGTTTAACTTTGATATTTTCTTTTTATTTAACAACTGTACGAATATAAGCAACAACGCTTATGATACCTCTTTCAAATGCATTTTATGTGATATTTCATAAACTCGTCAATATTGTGCGGTACTTATGAAGTTATACGACAAA
>NWSH02000525.1:5307624-5318819 GCA_002382865.2 Heliothis virescens | reverse complement strand
ATGCAAAAACTCATCCCTATCGCATCGATAACAATAACATCGATAGCTTGCCACCGCACCAACCGATGTTTAATCTCGATAAAACTAAGTACCTACGATGCAATAAATTAGTGACGTGGCGTGACTGCCATGTAGATTACAGAAAATCTTAATGTTACATTTACGATTCATTTAAAACTGTAGGCTCCCACTGTAAAATGTTCTTCTTTTTTTCATGAAAAATAACGTTCATAAAACGCCTATGCTTGTCGTAAAAGTGTGCGTAAATAAATCTAGACTTCTACAATTTAGTTTTACAGTAGGTAATATTAACATACGTTCACAAAACTTAATATGATATACGAGCAAAATGTTATTAAATTATTATTTTGAAAAACACATCATTTCTAAAAACAACAAAGTTTATTATTAATAGCTTTATATACACAATAACATCGCGGTATATTAAACTTAACATACGTATAGCCTTCGTGTGTTGCTTTAACCCTAGCATATAAACTGACTCATAACTACTGTAAGTTCAACTGTAAATTAAACTTTTCGAATTGAAAACTGACTTAAATCAAAACTTAGAACCTCGTGATAAATAATAATTTAATTTTTCAAACTGCTACTCTACTTTTTCAATCACAATAAGATCTCCCAATTAGGACATTGCCATGCTATGGAATCTTCTAAATCAAAATTATTTTCAAATACTGGACATAGACACACCTTACATTTGAGTGTGTTCTCGTTCTACACAGCATTCCTTCATATCATAATGACTTGCGATAACTGACAGCCAGCAAACTGTCTTTCTAGGATTCCAGGGGATAGGTCCCACATACCGGTGTATTCTCGATAAAAGTCATATTGGCAGCAGTAGAAACATTACAATAAGAACTGTAAAAATTACCTTTAAGTCAGTTTTCTGTTGACGCTTTTCCGGGAAAACTTTCTATGTTGAAAAGCTGTCTCTGTAAAGTTATTCTATGGTGGCTCATTAGTGTTTAGTTGAAATTGAAGTCTTTCATTATATTTCAGTAGTTTCAATGTAGACTATGCTTTTAAAAATAAAACGTTTCAATTAAGTTCCGAAAAAAAGCAATCTTAAGTTAGTAGTCATGGCCCAGCATCCAAGTGCATTTCTCTTATCCTGTTCTCTCACCAGCTGTAATAATAGTAGGGCACTAATGTAGGTTATGTTTATATATTACTATAAAAGCTAATCAATTTAAGTTATTTCAATTGGTCTACCTACGTTGTGTGGGCCGGCTGACCGTTTTGACAACACTTGTCGGCGAGCACCCAAGCTTCGTATTCAAATCTTAAACCACATGTGAGTACATTATGTGATTATCATTTGCCTAAACTCAATGAACCTATTTCATTCATTTAGAATAAACACCATTTTTGAATGGGCTTGATTGCATACGTAGGTTGTGGTATAATTGCTTTGATCGGCGTTTACATTGGCGTATGTTAATTTATAACGCATCACGTCGGTTACAGACATCTTTCTAAGGCAGTGGGTCAAGTGCCTATTGCCTTCATACATACTAAAACTAGCTTATAAAGACCTTCCTCATAGATAATTCCAATAAATACCTGTGGTCTTAGCCAGTCTTTTCTCCATGTATCTCAAAAGCGTTTATATAAAACACAAAGAATTCGGTATCTTTTATCGTACAAGCCCAACCTTAGATGGGTGATTTTCCAATTTCCCGTGGGACATGAGACGCGAAAAAGGAAAAACAGTTTTGAACACGAATCAACGTCACCAAGAATCGTGTTGTAACAACATCATAATACAATTTAAAATATACAATCTTTGACACTTTGGATCGACGGTGACAATGGAACGTGATTTTTATGAGGTAGGCACAGCCTCACTACTGCGGTTACTGAAACGGGCAAGTTACGGTCCCGAGTAGTTTAAATTCTTTCTGGTTAAACAGCTAATTCACATAAGGCCTATGTATATGTATATCTATCGCATAATAATTAGAACCACTTTATCTCATAGATACTAATATTATAAACGAGGAAAACTTTGTTGGTTTGCATTTGTTTGTTTTGGTTGTGAATGAATAGGCTCAAAAACACTACTGACCGATTTTTTTAAAAATTCTTTTCACCATTCGAAAGCTACATTATCGCACGAGGTGACATAGGCTATATTTTATGCTGGGTACGGTGCAGTAATTCCCACGGGACGCGAGTTGTGAAACCGCGGGGGGAAACGGCTAGTTAACGGAATAAAGAAGCAAGTTTTACAGCAAACCTTATTAACATTTTCTTAATGAAAATCTTGAAAATATGTAAGGGGTACCTCGAAACGCGGTGCCTCTCTCCAAAGGGATTGCAAAAAGTACCCCACAACAGTAGCAGTCTTTAATAGTATTAAACTATTGCTTATTAAATGCTTTAATGCGTAATAAAACGAAGCCATTAAATAGGCTTTAATATAAGGAACTATAAAACGATTACAAAATAATTTAATTTGATGGTTTTACGAGTATTTACGGCCAGTTACCGATCATAAGCTGATCAATTGTTTCTGATCATGAACAATTACGGAAATTGATGCGGCACACAGCCGATGTGATTTAGTATCATATCTCTCTCTTTTGAGTTTGCATCGGCGAGCGCGGGTGGCGTGGAGCGTCGCGTTGCTAACGAGGTCGTATGATTCACTATCGTCGTCATCCCGGCGCCTAGCGATTTCGCGATCCCACGTCTTCCCGACTAACCCGAACCCGACTACCCCAGGGAACCGAGTAATCTATTTTCATTCGTTTGATGTGAAAAGCTGTGTCCGTCAGCCTAGAAAATTATATGTTACACACACTTTTATCTTCGTGTTATGTATCCAAAAGGCAATTTCAGACATGCCAAAATTCAAATTGTTATTCTTATATGGAGGCAGGATTCGTAAAGTCCCATGTCGTGATCATAAAGCTTCTTTATTTCTTAATATTAAAGGAAAACGACGATTCATCTGAAATATGTTTCCCCTATGGACACAAAATTAATGGGATTAGCATAACATTAAAACATTATAAAGGGCTCCTTCCTTTTGCATTTTAATTATTACGAAGATAAGGATAGCTGGGTCTACATAATAATAATCCATAATAATTTTGTTCGCATCATTTTCTAATTTTAATCATGAAAATAAACTATCAAAATGAAAACGTTGAGCATCAAATATGATCTGACGTTCCACGTCATAACGGTGACAAGAGCTTAGGTAACAATATTATAACTTAGCACTTATTATGTGATACAATGGGGTGACAGAATCTTCTCGCAAATAAGACTTAATTAATTTATTCACTGTGAAGTTACGTAGCGTGTTGCTGAATTAATTATGCAGATTTTAACGAAATCCGAACAAAAGCGGCGCCAGGCTTTATACAGTTGCGTTATGTGGATAACGCCTTAATCTGTAGTTATGTCATGTTACGCAAACTTTATTAATTAATATTATTCATTTTTATTACACTTTGAGCTAAGAATTTAGAGCCTTAGCAGATTTATATTAGCGATTCTGGTCTTTATGTTTCTAAAGTGTGATTAGATAAACATAATTAAATTTCTGGATGTTCACTAATTTAATTTGAAGGAAGGTATATTTTTGTTCACTGTTCGTATCTCTTGCCTGAATAAAATAAAGAAGAAATTATTCCTAATGCGTTTATATGACATGGATTGTGTAATATAACAAGAGAAAACCAGCAGATTGTAATTTCAGTTAGAGCTTTAGTGCGACTAATAAAAGTTGAGTACCTGGGTAAGTATATTACCTAGACATAAGAAAATAGAAAACATTATTCTTTATTGTTTAATATAAACCCAGTTATTATTATTGAAGATTGAAGTAGGCAACTATTATTTTTACGTGACCCTCGACAAAACAAAAAAAACAAGCAACGTGTGGATTATTATAAGTTAATAAACGAATTTTCCTTGATGATAAATATAAACTGCTGTTTGTTTGTTATTAATTAATTTATAAAAGTTGTTTAATTTATATAATAGTGCTTAATAAGAATTAAAGGAAAATTCTGTACGCAACTGGTATAAGGAAATTGGAAATTACAGAATAATTAATTAAACATTACTCGTACATTTACTGGATTAGTGGTACTTTAGAAAGACATAAATCTATAGCATATTTATTATACAAATAAATTGTGTATTTTAGAATGTAACTAAACAACTAGTAATTTACTTATTTGCTTCGTTTGAGCCAATATTGAGTAATTTTTCCTCCAATGCATTTGATTCTTGGAAAACCGTGATGTTCCGACAATTATTATTACCTCATGGCTTTGCCGTGCTACAATATATTTTACGTATTTTAATAAAGATGTACTAGTTTTATATATATGATTCGAATGTTCCAAAGATTGAAGTTCAGGAGCTATAATTATTTGCTTGCTGACATTTATAATTAGTCATTGTTCCTGAAAACTGTCAACGTAGCAAAGGTGTCACGTGTCATTTAGTTTACTTATGTCTTCGAGTGATCCTAGGTATTCTTTGCGGTAGTTTTAATACAAAGTAGTAACTGAGTAATATTAATTGGATATCATCTAACTATTAATCACGTTTTTATGAATGGATTTTTATACCTACCTACCTAAAAGTTTATGGCATTGTATCGATGTTAAACTTACATCGAGGCTCTGAGTCCTCGATAGTGAGAATCGGTGATTACATTAAATTTATCGCGGTACTTTAAAATGTGGCAAGCAAGTGTGACAATAAATCCTGTCATGGCCAACGAATCTGTCACAGGAATCCCAGCGAACGGTCACTTTAAAATTATTTACTGTTCCCATAATTCTTTTGGTAAATTTTATGTAGCCATTGTTGCATTGCCCTCACTGCAAATGCAGATTAAATTACAAAAAATGTGAGTGACGCATGCAGTCCATTAAAAATGAAAGTTTTCACAACGTTATTTATTACTGAGGTACCATTTCCACGCCATTATGCAATTACTCAGTATTCACACAGAATGTATACTTAAAACTGATAAGTATTGAAACTTCGATATCGATAAAATGAAATTGCTAACACTTGAACAGCCCTAGTACTTAAAATGTATTCTATGAATCTAAAAATAGATATCAGAATGTATATCATTAGTGAGGCACACATCTACCCAGTAGAAACTATGTAAATTCCCAGTAATATTAAGTTACACTTGATTCTCAATTAGTTGGAACAATGGGACTTAATTAAAAGCTTTCATGCCGAATGGTCCTCACTTACATTGTCAAGATCAAGAGAATTAGTTACATGATTTATGTCAAGTCACGAACGACAGCTGTCTCCATAATATGATACGATGTAATGTCGCCATCTCTATTAACATAAAGAGTAATTTCAGAGTTCTCAGGTTTTATGGAATGTTTCTTTTAACTATGATTTATTTTACATGGACTGTAAATGCCAATTAGTTGACCGCAAATAATTATCCTATACCCAATAACTTCAGGTTCAGGCGTACTGGCAGGAAAAGCATCTTCCCCGTAATCACGAAACTTATTACAACTAAATGTTATTTTTAATTAAGGTCCGGTGCACAATGGACGTCCGGCGGCCACGTCACTGCACCAACGTAACGTCTGGCGAGCATCCTCCACTAAGCACTATTAATCACCGCTAACTCCAATCAGGATAATAAATACCTTATTGCAACGCCTTTATGGGCTATTATCGTGTAAATTATTCATACCTAACTGTGAATGCATTATGTCGGTGATGCACAGACGACAGGCGCCAATTTGATGGACGTGTCTTAGAAAACGGCATGATTATAAAACAAAGATCTTAATCATGCACAATGTGCACGGAGCTTACAATAATAATATTATTCTACAAAAAAGTATTTTAACTAAGTTTCAGATTCATAAACTTTTAAATAAAATCAAATTACGATTTTCAGTGTTGACGCAAAATTATTTATTAAAATAAGACTGAAACGTTAAAAGTTTCAAAAACTCATAATTTGATTATGAATAAGTTTAACGGGTAAATAGTTAATTGCATTTAACTCAAACACACGTAAATTAAAAAGTTATTCAAATACGATTGGCAAATGTTATTTCGCTCTTTGTCAAAATAGTTTACATTCTGAGTTAATCAGCTTTAATTACTTAGTAAACTCTAGAAATAACTGTTAGCATAAGTACAGTGAAGGTTCATTAAAGCTTGTAAATGCGCACTTCTATAAAATACGTTGCGGAAAATGATGTGGCTTGTCAAAAGTTATGAGTAACGTGCACTCACAAAGGATTTATTTCGATAATTCTAGGAACACGTACCATAATGTTGGCATATGTATAGCACACAAGACAATACGTTTTGCGCATATCGGGTACATTTTATGGCATTCACGCGTGTGAATTTATTTCGACAGTCAATTGTTTCCGACTGTAGGTAAAGCTCAAGGCATTGCCAATATCTTGAACAGTCAGGGATTGAAACTATCCAAAATCATGATCAACTTCTCTACAGATAACCCGTAGAGCGACTAAGGTCCCATAAAGTTTACTACGGACATAAAAGAGACATTGATAAATAGCGAGTTTATCCCGATATACTTGCATCCTTTTAGAACTTTTTTTTCACCAAAAACGCTTTCTTAATAAATATTATACTTAGTAGGAGTACAAGTTTATGGTCTTTTTACGATTGTTGTGGTTAAAAGGGCTTCGTAAATAAATAAATAAGGGTTTGTGTATAGAGTATAGACTGATTTTGTTTCTCAATTAACTAGTAAATTAGACTTATTGTCTAGTTAAGAACTGTGTCACAATGATTCATAATAATCTACATCTGCTGTGAACCTATCTTAAACGAAGACTAGTATATTAGTGCGGAATGTCTTGAATGAGTAAGCTATTTAAATAAGGCAGATGAATAGAGCCCACTTTTACCGAACCCTAAAGATAAACTCGTAAGTGCTACCCCTCTGTTATGTATGGATGTAAATCTTTGCCATAAACTATAACGACGTTTCAATACCTTTTAAAGTTATTAGCCTACGAGATAGGGCTGGTAAATGATATGAAGAAAAATATGTGGATGCAGTTTCCCGTTAGACATTCGTAGATCTTTTAAAATTCGCTGTAAAACTGTTTCTTTTCCACCTAATTCTAAAATAACAGCATAACGAATTCTACAAAGTAACATTTTCAGACACTTCAGAAACATTTTAGAGTCAACTAGCAACCACAATATTGTTAAAATGCAGCCATGTCATGTCGTGTCAAAAAGCTCATTGTCATTAAAAACTTTTCAGTCAGCCCTGAACGTAACATTGAAGAGCCCGCAAACGTGCGTTACACAAAGCAGTGAAAACTGAAATGCATTGATTGACGGATTGATGGAGACCATGGAGACTATAAAAAGTTCTTTGAACCCCAAAAAAATACTCCACGGATGTATTTTGACGCGCACTGCATAGCATTTTGTCAACAATATTGTTATTAATGTTACCATTGACTTTGCCAGTGACCTATCAATTTGAATGAAATATGTATTGGCTATTTTACCAGTCGCAACCGTACGTAGGTAATCACGAAAATAATCGATTATAATGTATGACTCGATATATCGGAGCCTGGAGTAGTGTAGGGCAGGCCGTCACCTGTCCGCCATGTTAATGCTGAGTGAACCAGATAAATTAATGTGTCTGACCCCTCTTCAAAGAAAAAGGAAAAATTAACTGCTATTTGTAAGTATTTTTTTACTATCAGTTACTGCCGAGGGTTCATTTCACTTGAGCAAATTTTCTCATTAGCTCTCTAGACAGTCTGCAATAATAATTTGCAAGTAAATAGGTAGATTTTTTTTCTAGTTTTTAATCAAAACGTGAGAAAATTCTTATGAGCTTGTGGTTTAAAAAGAATCGCTGGGTTATTCAAATGGCTCATGTTTCCAGTTCAAAATTATGTTGCTAACCTTATTATTAATTAGTCTTTCTACTGTTTCGTTATGAAGCTTTGTTGTTCTGTATTTCCATTTGTTTTATCGAACGTTCGGATAAATAAGACTCCTTGAACTATTTATCGGGCAGTAGTATGATTATACGAAAATACAATTAACGAGCAATCTTTTATCCTCAATCGGAATAGTATAAATAAAATTGTATTTTGTAACTGTGTTTTTAATAAGGAAAGCACTTGAAGTATCCTTCTGGCGTCCATGTTTTAGTGAGTGCAGTCTTTTGTCATAAAAGTGATGGCGTTTTTATGGGAGATCGTTTTGTATCGTCTAAGTTTAATGTTTATTGTTCTGACATGCAAGCGCTCCCTTATGAAACCTAAAACATACCACGGTGAGTATTAAATGAAAGACTAAAAGCAAAACAATTTATTTATAGGATAATGCACTAAGTTTAATTAGATATAGTGGATTGAATTATAAATTTTACATGAGTTTACTGTTTTAAATTATAGTTATTTTAATTAAAGACTTAAAATAAGTGGTAGTTATAGTTTGAAATATATTTGGTAACTGCTCAAAACCAGTACTTATTTAATCAAATATTCACCCTATGTTTATAACTACATTAATGTGTCAGTGTAATAACTAGGTTAGAATAATAGTTATTTGAGTTATACAGGACATTATAATTACACAAATGTTTTGTGTATTTATTTATTATGACTTAAATTAACATAATAGTCTCTAATAACGGCCTTTAACCCTACTCTGTCTGTCCATTCAATATAATAATGACTTGTAAGGTCATTGCTACTCGACTCTGGGTCACTGTCACTCCAATATGAGCTTTAATGACAACACCATAAAGCATAAAATATATTTGTGTTTTGAGGTTTCCGTGGCAAGTTCAGAAAAGCTTCTCAATGGATGTGATAGGATACATCCTGCGGTTTCAATTACATTGAAAGTGCAATTTATAGTTTATTGATACGAATGCGGTTCGCTTAGATAAACAAGCTCAATGGGCGTGTAGCGGAAAATAAGCTTTGATTTTCCATTCATTAAACTGACAAAAAATAACTATAGCATATCTGCAATATATTGCAATAATGAACATATTAACGACCATATACACAGTCCGTACAAAAATACCACTCGACAAGATTAAAGCTATATTTGCAACTGTAATTCCAGTTCAAGAATCCAAACAATTCTCATTTACATTGTACCAGTAATGGTGCAACTAAAATTAAACGTCAGTTCGTAAAACAGTATCCAATATAACAGTGACAATAACAGTGATTCATGTAACAGGTATTTTGAACGCAGTGTACTAACTAACTGCAGGCGCCGGCGACGGTAGTAAAATACACGTGTTTAGAATCATTATTGAGCAGTCAAATCATTTTTGGGTGACTTGGCCCAAAAAAATGAGGCATGTTTTTATGATACACATGATGCACATTTTTTAAAAGCATTTTAGAGGATATTCCAGGCGGATAAGTGACGCACAGGTTTTACGCAGAAAGGCATAATTGTCAATGTTTTAAAGTTATCTTATGACTTCTAATATTCTGTAAAATCATTCAAATTACGATTACATTTTAGAATTTGAACATTTTCTTCATTGAATTAGCTTTGCCTATATCAGACGTCCCCTTTAACCTATCTGAATTGTATTTTTATATTATTTTGTTTTGCAAAAAAATATTTAGAACTTTTGCCCCGAATGTCAGTCATTAGAAGCCTATGAAATTTTATTTTATTGAGATATATTTTGTGATATAAAT
Organism: Heliothis virescens; assembly: GCA_002382865.2. Lineage (NCBI taxonomy): Eukaryota > Metazoa > Arthropoda > Insecta > Lepidoptera > Noctuidae > Heliothis > Heliothis virescens. The sequence goes on along the minus strand of NWSH02000525.1, from coordinate 5,309,079 downwards.
ATCGTAGCGCAGATTTTATTGGCCCTTGTCAATTTGTATGACGTTTCGATGACACTATGTTCAGAGGTGATATGAGTAGAGTGACGGGTGAACATCGCTGCGTAATTCCAAAGTTCAGTTTGTTTTTAGCATTATTTTTTTAGCAGTTTTATTTTATACGCAAATAATAAAATAATTATTATTTTCAATAAATAATTACCTAAAAATCCTGTACTAAACTCGTAAATCCTTTGTGTAAACAAGTCTTACCGTCTTACTAATAAACAATATTATAACACGTGTATAACCACTTTATTACTATACAGTGTATAAGGACTAAACAGGCGTTATACAGGTAGGCGCTGGATGCAGGCCGCCTCCAACCGGTCTTTTTGGAAATCAATGGGGGAGGCCTATGTTCAGCAGTGGACGTCCTATGGCTGAAATGATGATGATGATGAGGCGTTATACACGACTTCTACTAATAACCGCTAAGTAAGCGTTGTATAGTTATTTATTTGTTTTAATAGATCCCACTAGCAACACTCCTGCTTGCGTTCTGAAACAAAGTTTTAGACTCAAAACTTTAAGCCTAAAAATGAAAATAAACACTTAAAAATGTGTAGACAGGTGAATTAAGTTATCAATTATATATTTTAAGTCGTATTTAATTAATGGTGATAAAATAATCATCGTTTTTAATTACCTGTTTTCAATTATCTTTTTAAACGAACGCAAGAAATGTCAAACATATGTCAACAACAAAATAACTTGACAATGACAATGTCTTAACGTTGTCTTATCCTGCTTTCTCTGAAGATCCGTGCATCGTGAGTGCTACCCCTTCAATGTGCAACTATGTCTCGAATTTGTAGGCTTGAGTCGCATACTACTTGGACATTAACAGAAGAAAACCCTTTTCTATTTATGTAATATTGGGCATTGTCACCACTAACTTTTTTTATTTTAATATGTGTGCAATCAATTGCACCAACTACTTTTCTAAAGCCACATATATTTCGAAACCCAGACATAACCTCTTCTTCTTCTTCTAGCGTTCTTGGCATATAGATAAAACGTGACGCCTTACTTGCTAAAGCAATAGCAACTCGCCGACATACATTTGTGATGCTTTGCTGACTAAGACCGTGTATGTCTGCAGCATCATATTGGACTTCTTGCCTAGCCCATGTCCTGAGAGCTGTGCAGACTTGAAGTTCAGAAGATAAACCACCACCTTTTGCTTTCTTTTCAATGTTTTCCCTGACCAGTTCGACAATTTTTCTCGCGTATTTTTTGGTAAATCTATATTTTATACGAAATTCTTCCTCTCCTAAAGTAAAGGGATTAAATCGATTTTTATAATTCTTTTTTTCCCTTGGATTTGGAGTTGATGCATCAATTTCATCGAATTCATCAAAAAGTTCAAAATATTGTAGGTAATCCATATCACGAAAATAAATTTATGAAAAAAAA
>NWSH02000525.1:5284354-5299900 GCA_002382865.2 Heliothis virescens | reverse complement strand
AAATTACTTTGGAGCCGGACCAACAAAACATAACAAGAGTATTTGGCTCACAGTGAGAGTACTGGAAATCTCATTTCAGAATACAGACCGAATACTCGTATGTAGCATTCATTAAGCTTTGGCGCGACTATGAATATTGCGTGCCGTCGCTACGTGATGATGAATACATTTATAATTTCATACCCATCCTTATTTTATCCTTTCATAAACCAAGGCCCATAGAAAATAATTATAAAAAGTATTTGCAACGCAATGAAAGTTAACCTGTTTTACATTTTAAATCACTAGTTTCTACTTCAAGTTAATGGAAATGCTGTGCAACCTGTAGGCAATGTAAACGCTTGGCAAACATTATACAAATGCAATTCTTTCGTAGTCCGTGTCCGTCTGAATACAAATAACAGAAACGCGTAAAGTACGGAGATAAAGGAACCAACATTCTATCGGATCGGTAAACGTAGACTACTGCGAGATAATGTACGTAGATAATTAAAAATACCTTCTTTTCTTGCACTATCTTTTCAGGAAGTGGGCACGTACGGAATCCGATATCTTGATATATTACTGGGGGGTCGTTGGCGCATTTTTACAGCCCCCACGGGCGTCTACCTATTTATAAGGGCGTGGGGTACCGCCGACCTTTACAAATACAGCTCTAACCGATATGCTCTACAAACTGCTGTCATAAAAGCGTTCGATGAAAGTGAATTAATGACGTGCCGTGGAGGGACGCTTCCGTGTCGCTTATACGGAAAATATTGTGTGGGTTACCTACCCCTTGAATGTACGTCCCAACCTCATACAGTGTAATCTGTTTATGTTATAAGTTTGTAACTATTGTTTCTATAGTAAATTTCATACTTGAAACTATTTCATTAGATGGCATTACTGAATCATCACGAGAAATCGTGTTGGCCTAATTTCGAAAACAATAATTCCTATTTNGCGTCCCAACCTCATACAGTGTTTTCTGTTTATGTTATAATTTTGTAACTATTGTTTCTATAGTAAATTTCATACTTGAAAATATTTCATTAGATGGCATTACTGAATCATCACGAGAAATCGTGTTGGCCTAATTTCGAAAACAATAATTCCTATTTATTTCTATTGTAGAGAAACAATGAATATTTAGGTTTAAGATACAACTTTGAAAGCACATCAAAGCTCGACCTAAACCAACAAATATTCTCAAAGAGTATTATAATAATTTCTTGGTGTATATTGTTGAGAAAACCAGAATGCCAGAAGATGATCTAGTTTCACGTTAGTGCTTCCTGTTTTCTCAGACGGTACAGATGTATTAATCACTAGTTAGTTAGGTACAGACAAAAGAACATCAAGTTACCACAATCTGTCAAATTTCTGCAATCGATTTTCAACCTTATCACAATGGAGGTAGGTTAATGTTCGATTGGTAAAATTTGACAGATTCGTATACGTTGACCTGCTGTTGTCTGTACATATTTCATTGGTAGTTACTGCTATATGGCACGAGCTTTCGACTTAAGTAAACAAACAACTTTTAATGTTCTATGAGCGAACTAAATTGCGGAACTGTATTTTAGAGAATTTAATTTAACTGTGTTTGTTTTATGAACTTGTTAGTTAATGATTTAGTTAGTATTTGTAGCATTGAACTTAAACATTCATTAGCTTGTAAATTAAAAATAGTACGTTATCTTTCTATCAACTATGCAACAATTACCTACTTAGTTGAAAAAACTGATTCATACTCGTATATTGAGACGAGAAGTGCAAAAGATAAATGTAAGAGTATCTTTAGTACCCCATTGGCCGAATGGGAAAATATTATTGATAAAATAAACTTAAATCACGTACTTTGACTACGTTATAAATTCATCATAATAGGTATCAATGGTTCCAACAATACCTTCACCCAAACATGAAATTGGCAACATAATTATTCTATTACTCAAAATTAACCGTATGACCGTCGTGTGGCTATGCTATAACTATAATACTACTATTACTGTAACAGAATAGAATGTCCTCTATTCTATATCTAACATAATTGATATCGTTGTTAAGCATTTAGTTATCGTGTTTATTGCTAGAGCAGAGATCTGTTGCTCCCATTCGCCAATACATCAGCTGTGGACGGTTCACGCCCTCGCGAGCAGTGAAAGTGGGTACATTTATAGTTCGGCAGGCACAGGTAGCCCCCCTCGCTGCGTCTGTCTAAACTTAGCCTAAGACTACAGACTTAGCGCATGGGCGATCAGCATTCTTGCGAGACTAATAGAAGCTCATGTAGGATAGTGCAGATTAATGATCGGAATATTTTAATCTATGTACTACGTTTACGAGACGTTCAATCGTACCTAATCCAAAAGCGTTTCTAGTAATAGAACAACCAAAAAAGTAGTGTTTTTGTATGATAAAACAAGTTTCATTTTGATAATTTCATGTACAAGCTGCAAATAAAATCGCTATCTCTTATGCACTGTGTCCGTAGCTAGAGTTAATATTAGGCTGCGCACGCGCCGGCCGCCCGTGCGCCGGCCGCCCTCACTGTCTGCGTGCATTAATACATATTTGTATTTAAACTGTATTGACTCCGCATAGCTATGAACTATGCATACGGCAGGNTGTACTACGTTTACGAGACGTTCAATCGTACCTAATCCAAAAGCGTTTCTAGTAATAGAACAACCAAAAAAGTAGTGTTTTTGTATGATAAAACAAGTTTCATTTTGATAATTTCATGTACAAGCTGCAAATAAAATCGCTATCTCTTATGCACTGTGTCCGTAGCTAGAGTTAATATTAGGCTGCGCACGCGCCGGCCGCCCGTGCGCCGGCCGCCCTCACTGTCTGCGTGCATTAATACATATTTGTATTTAAACTGTATTGACTCCGCATAGCTATGAACTATGCATACGGCAGGCGTCAATCGACAGAAATATTACTGAGCCGGAAGAAAGCGCATCTTCAAATGGACTTCTAAATGTATCTAAATTAGTGCGGAGTTAACCTAATTAAACGTCAATTGGATCGTAATAGATTTATCATTATGATATCTATCTATAAGTGCACTAAACTTCGCTGAAATTAAGCTATCACGTTAACTTTAAGTAGCTATTACAACGACTTAATAGTTCAAACAACTCAACCTAGGTGCGCTTAAAACGACGCTCAATTACTTAAACACTTTATAGGCAGCGTGTAAATAATAAATTATACGGTCACTTCACACAGGTATTAATAAATTATGCAAAAAGCTCCTTTGCATGTGAACTCTAGTCACGTAGGAGTTACGACGTTATACAGTGTACAAGCGGAAGCGGCCAATCGATTAAAGATATTGAGACTAACCGCGTTTGGGCACCATTTCCTACATATGAGTTAACTGATGTGAGAAAGTGTAAAGTATGCTATGACATGGTGAGTATTTCGATTAGGAAGCAATAAAATGAATTTAACGAAACTTTGATAACATTATTGTGAAACATATTAACGATTGTTTCAGAAATACAGCTAACAGAAACAAAAATTAAAGAATGGAAAGCGATAAAAGGTAGCCATGTTCAACTTGTCTAACTCTAATAGTAGAATAACTTACGTTTGCTGGCATTTATAACGCCAATAAAGATATTCTAGACTTAAAACGTTTTTCTTTTGTCACACGGTGCAAAGTTCTGTGATTAAAAAGGCCGTTAACAAAGGGCAACCACCTCAGTGGGGACTGTAAATCTTCAACTAATCTATTGCCACAAAAACATATCTATCTATTCGATGTATATTAAATTCTGTTTTCATACAGTCATATTCTTGCCAGACAGGTAACATCAATTGACAGTACCAAACTCCATTCAATACAGTATACAGAGAGCATTAGCTTTTTAAATCAATGGCTATTTGGGATAGCTGCCAAAGTATTATTGTTTTGGCTAATTAGCTTTAGCCGTGGTTTTACTCAACAATTTATATGTATCTTTGCTTTACCTTACTTATGGGTTTTTTATCGCCTCTGTTTTAATAAAATTTATTAAATAATTTAATCATCAATTAGAATAAATCTCCTTAAAGATATCTTTCGTAACAGGTTCGAAAAACATTTATGTCTTGTACTGTGAAGAAGTGAACAGGAAAGTAATTCTATTTGTTCCAGCACAATGTGACTAAGGAGAGCATTAAAAGTAACAATCGGGTATAAAGCGAGGGAGACACGTAACAGGCCCAAGATATAAACTTGACCATATAAAAACGGCGGTTAACGAGAATGCAGTATGCACTTTTAAGGTTACAAAGCAACTACGACAAGAGTACACTTGGTCACACAGGCGACACGCCTTCATAACAATGCACGCCAAAATGATCCTTCTTCCAAAGCCTTTCAGACGGTTTTGCTGTAAAGCTTGATAGAAGTCGTAAGCCTTTCGGTCAGCTGTACATAGTTCTAGTGAAACCTGATGAGCGTTGTGACATAAGGTGAATGCGTGCAATGTTTTAGTGAACATGGAGGAAAATAAACTTGATTGTGCTCGAGGAAAAATCTATAATGACGAAAATTTTTTATTAATGAGACGATGTGATAAAATATGTTATAGAAGTGAATAATGCAAGCAAAAAAAAAAAATTATAATCTCACAGTATTTGGTGGTGTTTATGCCTTTTTTCCTTATAATGCCTTGTAATCAAATTTGGGAGAAATAACATAAAGCAGCCTCAGGAATAATTTTCTAAAGAATCATTTTTATAAAGAATACTGATATGAACTATAAGGTCGCTCAATGAATCTCAAACAAAATGTTATCTTCATCGCAGCCAAGCTTTAGCAGACTAACAAATTAAATGCGCTGATTCTAAGAAGCTGAACAATTGTTATTACAGCCAACAAAATTTGGAGTCGCACGCGAATGAGTAATTCAATTGAAAACAAAAAAACTCTCTTCAACAAAAAACTCATAGTACATCTAAGAAAATATCGAGGTTTTTCTTAAATTTGAGATCTCCCATTCGTAGGTGCCAAAGTTAACATTAAACAATTTTGTAGATACTAAACAAAATATGGGTCAACGATACACCAAACGTCATAGTTATAAAGTTAAAAGAATATTCTAAAAAAATACGTTACCGAAACACATTTAGAATAACAATGGGAAAGCGGTATAGAGTTAAATTACTAACACAATTATTATTTGCATATGGATTGGAGCTTATTTGATTACAATAGAGTTTAAAATGGTTTGTGAATGGGTAAATTTGGACGGATGCAGAGTGACTCACCGGAACATTGCGCTGAATAGTGTCCGGACTCACCTGGGAGTCGGCGGTGAACAAGCAATGAATACTAATTGACGAATCTGTGAATAGTTGGTAGCACAGTGCTCAAACATACCCTCAATTAATTGTTACAATTTACATTGTTAATTTTTCGAACAGCGACTCGTCCTGAATAGAAATTAGGATTCGTATTTTTTGCATAAGCGTGTTATCATTCAGTAGATCTTGATTTATGCCAAGTCAGTCAGTCGGCAGTACTTCCTTATCATAAGAATCTTCATTAGCAATATTTATTTATTCACTGTTAAGTTTATACAAGCGACGCAACTAAGCATGCATTGTTTCAACATCATTGTCACCTGTTGCTTCAGGCGGATTCTCTTCAGGTGATTTCAAGATCTAATATCAGTGAGTATTTTATTTATTAAAATTAATATATTTTAACATAGTAAGTTTACAGTTATTATTGATTAAGATGTTATTTCTGTTACAAATGACAGAATAGTCAATTCCTATCATCATAGCATGCATAACCCAATTATCAACGATTCACATGTAAATAGTCCAGGCCTATTCAGCAGCTGAACAACTGAAATGCGTCCGTCCCGCTCTAACTGGTTTGTTTCGGTATTATTTTTGTATGTCCGTCCTCTTTGCTTCTATATTTATCTCAGAGATGCGGTTTCCGGTCAGCACATGCCATTCGGCAGGCTCCCAGATTGCACTGCACTCGATTTGAATGAATTTGTGAAAGTCATGCACTTCCTGGAGCTTAAATATAAGATGCTTTACATTGAGAAGGTAATGTATGGTATATTTATCGAATATGTGTTGTATTTGCGTTGTTCTCTCTGTCGTGGGCTGATCATATGAATTTTGTTGACGGAAGTACGTGTTTTGTGAGATAACAAAGAGGGAAAGATGTTTGTACATCGAGCTGTTAGTGGCACAGTTGTGTTTACTGCACCTTGCAGCAGATAGTGGCTGGAGTCTTATGTCATCGTTATCAATTTTCGGTCGTCTTATCTATTCGCCTTATCTTGCGACCGTTTAACAACAGGCTATTGAGAATCTTACCATCCTACGATGTATTTTTGTAACAACGATTTTGTTTTATCAAACGCGATGTATTTATGAATTAAGTACTGTAATTACATTTTTTTGAAGAGGGATTTAACTCGTTTTAGCATGATCTACATATTCTTAAGCAATTTGTTATTGTTTTCTAATATTTTGCCGTACTTATTTATGCGGCCGTAATAAATTGAGGATTTATGTCTACTTAGTTGTAATGAGTACAATTCGTGGAACTACTTTATCGTTACATGCAATCTAAAGCAGTGACTTACATGTATTTATAATATAAGAAACTTCATATTCATTGCGTTTAATTTCAATAATGAAGCCACGGGTACCTACACCACTTATACTAGTCTAATTCAAATATAACAGTTAGATTTGTTATTTAATATTTTAGTGTCAGGAAATAATTAATAAGTTCCGCAAAAAGTTGTAAGAATCACTTACAACAAGTTAAACAAGAAATGTAAATTAAATGAAATGAGATAGCTGCCATATCAAATGAATGGCGCTAACAAGCCACATTTATACAACATACACATTTAAATTGTAACATATTTAATATCTAGGTTATCAGCGTTTCCTGGAAATCTAGGTTTAACCGAATATGGCGTGAAAGATGACCAACTCCAAGTATGCAAATGTTAGCGAAACAAACCGCTTAATTAAGGCCCATTTACACATCGCGATTTCATTGCCCGTTGCTTGCCATTTTATTGCAGGAATATTTGACAGGCGACCATTTAGCACGCACGATTACGTTTACACAGTGCAAGTAGCATCTTGCTGCAATAAAATGGCAAGCAACGGGCAATGAAATCGCAATGTGTAAATGGGCCTTAATTAAGCGGTTTGTTTCGCTAACATTTGCATACTTGGAGTTGGTCATCTTTCACGCCATATTCGGTTAAACCTAGATTTCCAGGAAACGCTGATAACCTAGATANTAGTGTATTCCTGTTAATTACATTGATGAAGCTGACTGGATGATTATTATCAAAGGTGCACCTCTCTGATGCAAATGTGAATTGGCAACGCATTCATGCGAGTAGATGAACAATGAAGGTTTTTGACAAGCTCAGAGGATTTTTGATTAACCTGTCATAATGGATGTGCAGTGAGTGGATAAGCCGGAAAAGCAAAGAAAGAAAAGGTTATTTTTATTCAAAATCAGAAAGGAAATAATTTTCTTTATGTTAGGTAGAAAATTCAGTTAGAAATAATTACTAGTTAATTGCTTATGTTTTTTATTGTAGGTACAGCGTATTCACTTGATTTTTAAGTCCTTGTGTCTAATGATTTAATGACCGTCTCCGTACTCATATTCGATTAAAGTCGGAGCTCGTAATCCCATTATAAACTTCTGAATTACAAAGGTGGAGGTCACTTTTGAACGGCTTCATGAGAGTCTTAAGAAAAAAGAAAACGTGGCTGTTTGAAGATAAAATGACCTAAATAAAATCAAATTAAAAGTCAAGATGATAAGTTTCCATACAATATTGCATGCCTTTTCTAAAAACGGGTAAATTAAAAATGTTTATGTAGTCGTAAAACTGTCGAACGAGATTTTGTTAACATGATGTGTGAATAGGATGCTATAGATAGCGCTGTGAAAATTTGGGTCAATAGCAATGGCCTCCAGCGCAGTTTCAATTTAATTATAAGCATAACTCACGTTAATTTTCACTTGTATTGTTCACTATGTAAATCCTCTACGTCATAGACATTTTCTTTTGGTATTGTGCCAAGAAAATAATTTATTCAATTAAAAATCTGTTAAATCGGCTTTAGAATATTCACCAGAGAACTAATACAAAATTTCGACCCGTAGTTACAAGCCCGGCTAGCTCAGTCGGTAGAGCATGAGACTCTTAATCTCAGGGTCGTGGGTTCGAGCCCCACGTTGGGCGCATTCTCTTTTTGCTCCCGTTTTGTGTACATAACATTATTTTAAAACAAATACTTCCCGAATATCAATACTTATAAAAAATAATTCGCCATGACGTTCCTTAGGGATAATTCGGATTATTTCATAATTTTCTCGAGTTCGCATTGGCTGATGAGATGTGTGAATTTGCGTTCATTTATCACTTAGATCAATGTTAGCGCCGCATGTTACAGTCAGATGTGACCTCGTTTCGGCTAAGAGAATTATACACATCATACAATGTTGGCCGTGTACCTACATACATCGGATACAATACACCTAGATATTTCAACGGTACCTAATGACCGAATGTCGCTGTTTTTTTATCTGAAAGATAAAACTATTGAATTGTAATTAAATGTGTTAATTAAGCATGTTGGTATTAATTACTTAACTCATTTCCTCGATTTGCTACCACCATTTATTTTTAGAAGTCATATGCTAATATCATCACAAAATTATCCATTTGGTACTTTTAATAGAATGGGTTTACAGGCTAAATTTTATTCTTTCAATAAGTCTAGATTTACCGTTCTGTGTATCAAACAATGAAAAGAATTGCCGCTTAGATTGTGTTAATGATTTTCATCTGGATAACGTTACAATATAAAATAAAACCGTTTAAAAAAACATTTGCAAACATAATTTGACTACTTAGGTACTTTAAAAATGTCTTCATGCGTATAAAACTTAAGTTTGTTTTTCATTTGTTTCTTTAAAAAGATACAGATCTTTTCTTATAAAATATTCCTTATTATCAGCAATGTTTGTGCACCAAAATATGCATGAATAATATAAAGGCACTATAGTGAAGTGGAGACAGCCGAGCTAAGTGGTCCGCCGTAAGGGAAGCCGGTAGACAATGCATATCCCGTGCAGTTTGCAAGGTATTTACTAGCTGAAGGCGGGCCCAGACACCTTTTGTCTCATACTACGTCACCCACACAGCGGTATCTCGGTGCATAAACTGAATCTGTTCAGGGAAGTGCCAGACTTTCTAGCATGACTACTGCGTGCCGAGATGTTGTGATTTTATTATTATTCGCCTATCTATGTGTAAAGAACAATTGTTCAGATTAGGATTTTGAGAAATGATGAGGAGCACAGGGATCTTATCCCAAAACAAAATCGGCCTTTCGAAACTGTCTGTATTTTAATTCATTGCCTAAGCGGGTTCTAAATACTACAACGTTGATGCATTGGATGAAGAGTATAGGTTAAGGATGATGTACAATTTATGAGTACCTAATTTTAATGACGGCATTACATAGTTCCAAACCATTATGGTTTATATGCATTTTTGTTTACCGTTTTCCTAAATTTACTTACCTAAACAAAATCTGTACATTGTTATAAAATTAACACTAACTAAGTATAGTTAAATATCAACAAAAAATGTGTTAGTTACTAATATTATAAATGCGAAAGTAACTCTGTCTGTCTGTGTCTGTTACGCTTTCACGCCTAAACCAGTGAGCCGATTTTGATGAAATTTGGTACAGAGATAGAATAGACCCTGAGGAACAACATAGGCTAGTTTTTATCCGGGTACAGGAAATATTTCCCTCGGGAAGCGGGCGAAGCCGCTGGCAGAAGCTAGTCATTAATAAAAAAATATTATATGCGCCTATTTATGTGATAGATGACATAATTAAAAGTGACGTTGACATTTACTTACTATAAGCCAAGATATACTGGTAGCAGTATATACCACAATACCTGCTCCTCCTACGCGAGTAATAAACTGGCCAAAGGAAAGTAAAGTTGTCGTGATTGCACCTTTACTGCACTGCATTCTGTGTTGGTGTCAACAAATGCTACGTAATACACAGCTGTTTGAACGATCATATTGTTCTCAATAATCTATACTATTTCATTTCGCCTTTTATTCAGTTTTTATTTACATATATTTACAATATTCTATAGAAAAAAAAAACTTTAACTAAAAACTAAAAAGCGTCAAAGAATTCCTCCCCGTCGCTGTCGACCGGGAGCGTGCCCAAAAGGCTGACAGATAAATTTATAAAGATACATTATAAAGAGGTAAAATTGTTTAAATTTGTAAGTTTGTTTGTAAGGGGTTCTCTGGAGGTAATGAACCAATTTTAAAAATTGTTTCACTGTTAGAAAGCTATATTATTTGTAAGTGCTATACTTAGGATATATTTTATCCGGGTACGCGCAGTATTTCCCACGGGACGCGAGTGAAACCGCGGGAAAATGGCTAGTTTTGTAATAAAGACAGTAGCAAAATATATGTGTGAAGAAATCATTTTGTAGAAGTGTATTTCGAACTAGCTGCATAAATCTCACATGTAGATTCTTTAACGTTATTATTAATATTATTATGTAATAAGGTATTCGAGGTATTTAATTATATTAAATTATCAATTTTAAACGCATTCCGTCGAATAAATCGTGTTATACATGCACCAATAAATACAGATTTTTACTAGTATTCCGAGATTATTTGAGTTCGATTGGAAAATATGAAAAAAATCCAAAATATGAGAACCTATTTTATATACTAGGTCTACGTGCTACTTTAGAATAGACTTTATTCAAGGAAAGTACTTAATCATGTAGATTATTTTTTTTCGGTTTTAACTTTCGTTTGATACCATTCAATAGAGAATTATTATATTCTGAAAATACCCCAGGTAAGTCCTAATGACGTAACATCAACAGCTGCATAATAACAAGTGGCATGGAAATATCCGTCCAGTTGCGTACTGCACCAGTTTTCCTACATCTGTTGCACCAAATAAATTAAGTAACTCTGTTCACCGGTACTTGATTTGAACATAAGCGGAGGTTACACTATCACTATCATAATCAGAAAATTGTGAACTTAATACTGAACCTTATTTTTGGTTCCCTGAATATGAAGATGAGGTCCTACTAACCATGAAATTGATTTTAATTCACGATAGTTGCAGGTATAAGGTTAAAGGGTTTTAGGAACTTTATGATTATTTTGATAATATTGTTTGGTAATGACTGCTGTATATAGCCACACATTTACCTCTTTGCTCAGAGAAGTGACATTCGTTCAATTCCTATTGAGGAAATACGTACACAAAGACGTAAAATGTTTTGATTTACATTTAATATTGTTTAATATAAAATATCCCCAATGGATGTGTTGAGTATCCAATTTTAGTTTTCAGTGTATATTTCCTTGGTAGCTTTAGCGTTTGCACTTAAACTCCGTTTACTTAAGCACTCTATGATTGCAATGGACCAGTTATCACTTACATAACTAAAGTTCAACACAAACACGGCCTATATGCGCTTGCGCAGGAAGCTGTTAACATCGCGGTCACGCCGTGTTTAAACTGTAATTAAATCGGGTTCAAATCTGATTGAACTCATCCCGTTCGACCTAACTGATTTATTTCGTAATCTATGCTTATGTTCAGATTAAAGTTTGGATGAAATAACAGATTGCAATTAACATGCCCGTGAATTTCACGAAGTGAGAATTTTGTTTAACATAACTACAATATAGATACTTGTTAAAAATCTTTAACTATTTTTTTAAAAGCTTTTTTTTCATGCGAATTACAAAAGAACAAGAAACTACATTCACAATTTTCATTCACTGAATCAGCAAACCCGTGTCTCCTGCTAGCTGTCGGGCGGCCCCAATGAAATTAGTCGAATTTTTCACTATTTGTAACGGTCCACAAAATAAATGAGCGGGATGTCTTCCCGAGTCGCGGAGGACTAGAGGCATGCGTCCTTGCATCATAGTGCTTAAGTAACGGAGTTTTAAGTGCAAACGCTAAAGCCTCCAAGGAATATACACTGAAAACTAAAATTGGATACTCAACACATCCATTGGGGATATTTTACATTAAATCAATATTAAGTAGTATTAAATCAAAAACATTTTACCGTTTTGTGTACGTATTTCCTCAAATAGGAATTGAACGAATGTCACTTCTTGAGCAAAGAGGTAAATGGTGTGGGCTATATACAGCAGTCATTACCCAAAAAGTTGGAACAGTTTATAAAAGTAGAATGACAATATAAACTAAGCGTCTCTTTAAAATTGTAATGAAAGAGTAACTAAAAGCAGTTTTCCGCTTGCAGTTTCACCCAGTCCTGGGACCTCCCCATCTGATAAAAAGTGGCTTCCTCTGATACGTTGGGCTATATAGATTTCGGAGATTTACAACTGGAACCAATTACCTGAGATTAGCAAATTCAAGCAAAACACTCTTCAGCTTTTTAATATTAGTACAATGATTAAATCAAAATAAAAAGAGGCAACGTCAAAAATATCAGACCAATCAAGAACAGTCCAGAACATCACACAAAGATCGTAGTGTATCTCCGCGTGTTCCCTGCGTTGGCCTGGTAGCATGCCTCGCCAGCGGCGCCGTGCAGGTGATGTAGGGTTTCGCGATGTGACGTCAATGCAGCTGCCGCCTCGGCCGTTGCATTGCGAGCCCGAGGCTGCGCGACCCCCTCCCTCTGTGGCTTACTAATTTGCTAGTTCTGATAAATTTAATAATGTATTGAATTAGTTAAGCTAATTTATCAATAAAAAATACATATTATTCCATATATAGTCAGACAGTAGTATTTAAGAAATTACAACAATTCATACTATACTGTTTTACATCCTAAACCTTTACACTGTATAAAATTAACACTAATCATAGCATACCTATAGACTCAGAATTAGATTTCTATATATACTAGGCTTAAATCTAAGGTCGGTACCTCAATCCTTCTCAAAATTCAGAGGACACACTAATTATAGTAATGTTAAGTCAATTGTAGATACTCTAGTTAAATTTACATTTTTTTTAACTAGTATACACACGCCGATTTCACCTACCCTTCTCGTCATTTTCTTGATTCATAGATAGATGAGAAATTAAACCTGTCGCTAGACTCGGTGATATTAATGTTTCATAATGGGACTCATAAGTATCTGTTGAAGAAGAAATTTTAACACACAGTTTGTGACGTGGTACTAATTTATTTCGTGTAGCAGATCGAATGTGCTTGGGTTGTAGGTGAGAATAAAAATTCTGGTGCTAGGTCAGTCAAGCGAAGGTCTCTCTAATTTTTATCTTTTTTTTTCTCGCTGAGGCCTAGGATTTATTTCCATGCTGCATCTCCTGGTTGTGTATTATATGATACATCACAAGTCCTGTTGAGTTTGTATAAAGTCATTAGGAATTTTAACTGGGTTGTATTACTTTCAGAATATAATAATTCGCCACTCAGTTGAATGGCTATCCAAAGCGAAAGTATATAATAGGATCTGCGGTTGAGAATTACTAGTTTGAGCCTATTCAGTTCGGCAATATTGGATGTTATTTGTAGTGAAGTAATTTTAATCTCGAGTCCGTACTATGTTATTTTAAGCTAAATTCAAAGTACAAGACAGCACTAAGACCACAAAAAACAAGTTCTCACTCTTAATTAATTTGTATAGATAAAATAAATATGTCGTGTATGAGATAGGACTGCTCTTTTATAGAATTTTTATATATTATTCTCAATTATATTTTTCAAAATTAACCAGAACATCAAAATAAATCCATCTCTCATCAGGAATCAAGGATATCATCATAGTATTTATTCAATCTACGCACGTGGTGATATGTGTTCACTACACATTACACACTTCTATGGATTTCTTACTCTTGACTTTGGTTGATCTCCCCTGTTTTTCGCCAGACGGAGCTGTGAATGGTGAGTCCTGGTTTAGGAGTATATGTAGACTCCATTTAATATATAAATAACCCTCCGAATACGCTTATTACGAAGGTAATATATGAATAATAACGTTAAAGAATCTAATGTGAGATTGTTATTCAGCGAGTTTGGAAATATAGTTCTACAGATTAATTTTTTTTAAACATTTGTGTTTTCTACTGTCTTTATTACAAAACAAGAGCCATTTTTCCCGCGGTTTTTCACTTGCGCGGGAAAATACTCCGTACCCGGATAAAATATAGCCTATAGGCACTTACAAATAATAAGCTTTCTACCAGTGATATCATTTTTAAAATTGGCATCATTACTCCAGAGATTACCCCCTACAAACAATTTACAATCAATTTTAACCTGTTTATAATATTAAGTATAAGATTATTGAGAACAGATAAGATCGTTCAAAAGCTGTGTATTACGTAGCATTTGTTGACACATAACAAACAGGAATCTAGCAGTGCAGTAAAGGTGCAATCACGACAACTTTACTTTCCTTTGCCAGGTTTATTACCGCGTAGGAGGAGCAGGTATTGTATAATATGCTACCAGTATATCTTGGCTTATAGTAAGTAAAAGTCTTACGTCACTTTACTATAATTATTCATCTATATCACAATAACTAGGCGCATGTCCCATATTTTTTTTTAATTAATGACTAGCTTTTGCCAGCGGCTTTCGCCGCTTCCCGACGAAACTATTTCCTGTACCCGGATAAAAAAGTCTGTGTTGTTCCTCAGGGGTCTATTCTAATTCTGGTACAAAAATTTCATCAAAAATCGGCTCACTGGTTTACGCGTGATAAGAGGGATTTTGATATTGTAATCAACAAAAACTAACACATTTTTTGTTTTATATTTAACTACTTGATCTTAGTTAGTGTTCATTTTATACAATATATAGATTTTTGTTTAGTAAGTAAATTTTGAAAAACGGTAAACAAATGCATATAAACCATAGTGGTTTGGAAACTATGTGAATGCCCGCATTAAAATTGCTATAAAACTGTGTACAGTATCCTTACCTATACCCTTCAATCCAATGCATTCAACATTCCAGTAGTTATTAACCGGTTTAAGTAATGAATTAAAATACAGACAGTTTCCGGAAAGTCGATTTTTGTTTTGGGATAGAACCTTAGTCCTTCTCATCAATACCAAAATCCTAATCTGAACAATAGTTGTTTATACAATAGATAAGCGAATAATAATAAAATCACAAATATCCTCGCACGCAGTAACCATCTTTCATTCCGTCATGCTTAGAAACGTCTGGCACTTCCCTGAACAGATTCAGTTTTATGCACACGAGAATACCCGCTGCTGTGGTGACGTAGTATGGACAAAGGTGTCTGGGCCCTCCTTCAGCTAGTAAAAATACCTTGCAGAACTGGCACGGGATATGCATTGTCTACCGGCTTCCCTACAGGCGGACCACTTCTAGCTCGAGCTGTCTCCACTTCACTAGTGCCTTTATATTATTATGCATATTTGTGGTGCACAAACATTGTTGATATAGGAATATTTTAAAGATAATAATTCAGTATTTTTTCC
>NWSH02000525.1:5261330-5277032 GCA_002382865.2 Heliothis virescens | reverse complement strand
CAGTAATCAATGGATACCTGAGCCATGACGGTGCCACGATGATCAATAAAGATAGTGTGATATATACGTTATGAGGATTTATATAGGTTAATAATGTTAGCAAGTTATATTTGAACATCATTAGTAGTCGTCGCGGGTAGTCAGAAGCCAGAAATTCATACAACCAATTCTTATCATATAAAAAAAGGGGTATCGGGTTGCCATGGTAACCAGTATGAGGAGGTGGTATAGGCAGTGACTTTATGTAAAACACTGGTACTCAGCTGCATCTGGTTAAACTGGAAGCTGAACTCAACATAGTTGGGAAAAGACCAGGCAGATGAATAAAGTTACCATAAAGCATAAAGTTGACTTTGACGTAGTAAGAAAAATTGCAGAATCGGTCGATTGCACACTCGATAGTGAGTAATGTAATATAAACAAAACATTCAGTGTAAATGACTCAACAGTTAATTATATTGAGGAGAAAAAATGTGATCAAAGGTCTCTCGAAGTCTCGCATCTCAGGTACGATTTCTATGTCACGCTCTAATGCAAAGTCTCACTCACGTAGAGGTATTTCTTTCTTTCCAATCATTATTAATTGTTTTTATGCTTTGGATAAAGGATCTTAATACGTCGGTAAGCAAAATTACCTAATAATTTAAGAAAAAGACAAAAAAATAAATAAATAGATATGGAAATAGATCTGAAAGACGAAGATATTAGAATACTATCAGAATGATTATGACTAAAACCTACAAAAAAGAAACATAATGTACTTAATACAGTCTGTGATGTTCTCTCTGTAAAAGCAGCTGAAGCAGGTAAATCAAAGCAAATGCAATTATAAATCAATACAAAATTAATTGTNTGATGTTGTCTCTGTAAATGCAGCTGAAGCAGGTAAATCAAAGCAAATGCAATTATAAATCAATAGATACAAAATTAATTAATTAGGTAAAGCAAACAATTAAAACAAAGTTCAACCCACAGAGCATAATGTCTGGATGTCCGCTCACAAACAGGAAAACCGACAGTTAAAGGAAACTGGCAAGTTCACGGTAATGTGCTATAATGCGGTAGTTTAGCATAGCCACTGCGTTTGGACAGACAGGTAGACGGCCACCGCGACAATTGACAATGTTTCATATCATATATGGACTGCTTCTAAAATTGGATGGTAATAAACCTTACGCCTGCACATTGTGCAGCATACGAGTATTTCTCACGTTTCAATAGAATTGCAATTGTAAAATGTCGGAAAACAATTTTCTAGGCTGCTTTATCGATCTGATTAAATAATGCAATTGATATTTGTTAATGGTCTACTTCATTGTCAATTTATGTAAATGACCTATAATTTATCGGTTGTCCGGATATCACTATTGATGGCAATAGACCGGATGGTATTACTTGAGTCATCAACATACAAAAAAGTCAAGTGCACTCGTAAAAGTATTCAGCTATATAAACTTTGTGATAATAGGTAATATTATTTACTCCTTCTCTGTGTCAGAGGTCTGTGCCCAGCAGTGGGACGATATGGCTTTAAAATTTAATATTCAAGTGTAGGTAGTATTATTTTGCGTATGTTTTATTACAAGGCGTACCTCGTGTTGTGTCAAAGGAAAGGCTTACCAAAAAGAGTACAAGATTATCTGCATCACGTGCTTCGTAAACGCGACAGATAGGCAGTTTTGTTGATACAAACTGTAATCGTAAACATGGTAGCATTGTTTCCTTACTGTTTTAATGTAAGGTGCATTTCCTTGCTTAAAAATTATGACTACCGCTGCTTTTATAGTGCTGGTGGAAAATTTTAAAACTATGGAAATTACCTGTTAACGTACGGTTCTGTTCCTTTAATTTCTTGTTTAAATGACGCCTTCTGTATACAAGAAAAGTTTATTTTTATATAATGCAATCAAGCATGGTATAAACATACTACTAGAGCTTTTACGTCCGCAAAATGTGCATGTTATTTTGATGCGACTAAGTAGATAGTCATGTTCTTGTACGTCTTCTATTTTCCCGTCACATTCTTTAGTAAGATCTTCAAGTCTATCTGGACATTCCAAATCTACGGATACCTCTTAATCAAAACCAACATCGATTAAAACTTCGTGATTTTTTCCTGCAGTTTAGTTAACTACGTTCAAACCTTTCACAGGCACATATAGAGATACATTTAAAAATAGCGTGTGTGGCCGACGCAGTTTTCACATATGGAATAGTACGTGCCTAGGAGTGTTGGTCGAGGCGCCGGCGCAACGTGACTTTGACCCACGACTGTGTTGTCATTATACTAATCACGACGCAGCACATGTTTGTTATTTAAGATATTTTATTGAATGTTTGTCTGGATGGTTTGTTGCGCCGGAAGAAATGCGGATACATTGAGGATCGAAAGTTAATATTAATTAAGTTAATGTTAGTTCTTTGTAACAAAAAATGGGGTGTGCTTTCAAAATAGGACATTTCATTTGCTGGAGAAAATATTTGATATCAAACCTGTAAACTTTAGGAAAGTTAAAGAAATCCCAATATTACCTAATAATATTCTATATTCCTATAATAATTTCTTGCAAAAAATATCTTTAGACTTGAAAAACTTTACTTTTATTTTCAAGAGACAAATTGCACCAAAGAAAATACCTTCACGATTTCCTTAAACAAAATGCTAAAGAGCCTCAAATATGAGAGCTGAAGATCTTAGCCCAAAACAAACAGTTATATCACCAAGTTTATCTTTCGTCATCTCCCATCTCAGATATAAGGCTTTTAATCCAATACAAAAACAAAGAAATAAAAACATTGCTTATAATTTCTTAACCGTACTAAGCGGTGATGAGTAACGTTAGTTGTTAACCAAATTCTAAGTAGTTGACCCACATGCAAGACAAGTCACCATGTAAGTTGACTAATAGGATTTATGAAAGCTAACCGTAAGTGGGTTATAAACTTTATGGAAAACTTTATACGGAGTTATTCTACGTTAATTAGCTAAAACTCTAGCTGTAATTCAAATGTACGACTATTTTCTGAGAATCGGGGTTGCTTGAAATAGGTCAGCTGTCAAATACTACCTAATGCTTTTGCCTCTACTGAATATTGCACTTGATATACGCCCTAATTATATTCTACATGATTGGGATGAAAATGTGAATGCCCATCTAAATGAAACTACATCAAATAGATTTTTTTAACCGACTCGGTTAAAAATGCGATTTAAGACGACGAACTATGGTTAACATTAAATGAATAATATGTGTAACATTAAAAACTCTTTTTCTGTCTTTTTTGGATATTATAAATTGATCTTCTACTAGGTATCGAGCTTTTAAAATAGAGCGGATAAAAACAAGTAAATATGTAAATGCCGAGTTTAAAAAACGTCAAAANCGTTAATTAGCTAAAACTCTAGCTGTAATTCAAATGTACGACTATTTTCTGAGAATCGGGGTTGTTTGAAATAGGTCAGCTGTCAAATACTACCCAAGGTTTTTCCCTCCACTGAATATTGCACTTCATGTACGCCCTAATTATATTCTACATGATTGGGACGAAAATGTGAATGCCCATCTAAATCAAACTACATCAAATAGACTTTTTAACCGACTTGGTTAGAAAATGAAAAAGATGAAATACGGATAACATTGAAGGAATGATGCATAACAATATAAATTATTTTTCTGTCTTTTTTTGGATATTATAGATTGATCTTCTACTAGGTATAGAGCTTTTAAAAACAAGTAAATATTTAAATGCCGAGTTCAAAAAACGTCGAAAATTNACCTAATGCTTTTGCCTCTACTGAATATTGCACTTGATATACGCCCTAATTATATTCTACATGATTGGGATGAAAATGTGAATGCCCATCTAAATGAAACTACATCAAATAGATTTTTTTAACCGACTCGGTTAAAAATGCGATTTAAGACGACGAACTATGGTTAACATTAAATGAATAATATGTGTAACATTAAAAACTCTTTTTCTGTCTTTTTTGGATATTATAAATTGATCTTCTACTAGGTATCGAGCTTTTAAAATAGAGCGGATAAAAACAAGTAAATATGTAAATGCCGAGTTTAAAAAACGTCAAAAATTATCATCGATACAAAAATGAGGATTCCGGATTTCCGATCATTCATATCATTTTCATATGAGTCAATGAAAGGAAATAAGGTTCGAATGCATGATTAATCATCATTCGGTGAATAGATCGTTAGTTTTCGTCAAAATAAGGGATAAGCTATCTTTCTTTACATGAAACACAAGATAGAACCTATTAATTGCTCCTGTAAAACCATAGCGAAGGAGAAACTAAAAGCCTGTTTACACATTGCGATTTCATGGCCCTTTGCTTGTCATTTTATTGCAGCAAGATGCTACTTGTACTGTGTAAACGTAATCGTGCAATAATAGTTAATTGGTCGCCTGTCAAATATTTCTGCAGTAAAATGGCAAGCAACGGGCAATGAAATCGCAATGTGTAAATGGGCTTTTATATATTTTTAAAGATGCTGTGGAAAGAAATAAAGAAACTTTTTAGTTTTCAAATGTAGGTTATCCAAAAATAGCACAAAATACAATAGAGGATGGAATAGGAGGTCTTTCAAGTATCAACAGAATACATGTTTTTCATTTACTTGCTGCAACTGCAAACACAAGATTTCGCAACTTTATAGCCAAGTCTCAAGGGTAAGTACATCAGCATTGCGTTCTGAGAAAATTTAAAGCTTTTTTATTTTTTCTTATCTTTTGAATAATATATGCCTTCGGTGCGTGGGATTCTCTTTAGGGGATCGTGCTTTATAAGCCCAAGCCCCCTAAATAGAAAGGTTCTGTGGACAATCTTGAATCACGTCTGGTCCTTGCATTGTTAAGCAAACGTTATTGATATGTTAGAACTATATATATATATATATATTCCGTATACAAAGGACTTGAAATTATCGTTTTAATTTCGTTTTAGTTTTTTCATTTGTTATTGGGCAATAGGTATATAACTATATACCTAAGTTGTGTAATTTTTTTTATCATGTCCGATGATGACCAATATTTGGGTCTGTAACTACTATCATAAACAGTTATGAATAGATACTCAGAAGCCTACTTATGATACTTGTTTGCTATGCTTAGGTATTTTTTTTAATGATACTGTTAAATTTCAGTATTTTATTTTGAGATTTTTTTGGGTAAATTTTTCAAAGAGCTGTCATTTTTCACAAAGACTGTTGCTGAATTATTTTGTACAAAGTCTGAAATAAAAATGTTTTTATACCGAGTAGTAGTATATCGAAACACGTGTTCCTACAAAGTATACCTACTAGGTACCTAACTACTGCATCACTGCGTCACATTTTTCATGCAACAAAATAATACAAAGCGATATTGGAAAAGTACACATGTATGACTTATCCAATATCTAGTTTCTCGTTTGTTTCATAATAAAGCTTTGAATTAGTATAAATTACACATTATTATCTACATTATTATGTGAATAATGCATTTAATAATTTATACATAGTAATTATCTGTCACTTTTGTATACTTTGTTCCTTTGTTGTGTCATCTAAGGAATGTGTGTTTTGTGGTTGTGAGGTGTGGAAAATGTACAGTCGGGGACATTAATGCAGTAGCAACTTTCAAACCTTCGCAATTTTGCAGAGTAATACATTGCCTGAATACAACGGATCCACCGGTTACACTAACACCATTATACGGCTAAAATAGGAACGATGGCAAGTTGCTAATGCATTGATGGTCTTACCGTACCCTACAACTTGCTCACCTCACCTGTTCAATAAGGTATGCATTATGATTTCAAAACAACAGCAAATTGTATGCTAAACAACTACAAATAATACCTCTCTTATTTATTAGTTACGTGTTGTAAGTTCATAAAGGTGTATAACATAAAGTTAAGTTTCGATCTTCATACAAAGAAAATGTGCCATATTAAAAAAGTAGACATAATTTATGTGACCACTGCTCGTTTTGGTCTGAAATAGCACAATTATTATTTTAGAAATAAGTTTTTGTTTTTTTATCATATAACTACTTAATATTATACTTACTTAATTGGTAATTTGCTAAGAACGTTTGAGGTTCAAACACACGACCTCTCGCCTGACTTTGAATGAACGGGCTTATAAAAATTGGTTACATTGAAAAATATACCGAATTCAATTCAGCGATTGGTATTTGTGTATAAATATTTGAATACGAAGAAATCGAAATATAACGAAAGCTTTGCGCATCAAATAGTCATATTAAGCTTGTCGCACGTGGGACCAATATTTCGAGTAGAACCGCTAAGTACTTACTTAGTTATATTAAACAAAAGTGAAGCTTATCAAGCAAATCGAGGCATACCACAGAGATAACGTTATTTTTTGTGCACTTAAGATATAACATTTATTATGCCAACATATTATTATAAATAAATAAATGCGACCTTTTTGCTTGGGTTCACGTTAAGTTCCGAGAATTGGAACAAAAATGAATATTTCTTAATTTGTGGTCCCTTGTTGATTAATGATGCTGGCGATGTCGGATGCCGCGGACGCCGCAATGATTCATTGAAACGTCCCATCGGAATATTTTGACCACGGACCGTTGAAGTTACATCGTGATAATTATTATCAGTACAATCTGTTAAAATAACTTGACCTACTTTTTGCTTTGTTCAAGTATTTTTTTTTGCTATATATTCGATTTTGCAGTGACAGAAACTGCGCAACAGAAGCTTTCATAACTAAGAGGTACATTGAGTACGTATATACGTACCCACTTCTTCGACCAGCTCGTTCGCATAGAGTTCACAGTTCAAAAGCGATTAAAGATGTTATGTGAACATTACACAAGATATGTCTAGTTTTACACCCAGTAATCTGCTAGTCTTTCTATCCTTACCTACGTAGAAAATCTTTACTATTGCACTAGCTTACGCAATACACAAAGGTACCTCAGAGGTCAGAAAACAATTTCACGTCGACCTCTTTCACAGGTGGCGTCTGAACGTGTCAAAGTTTATTCATAAAACCAAATATTCACAAACCTCAATATTTTATATTCGTACATAAAAAAACCTATACTCTACTAAAATCTTAAAATATTCAATTTGAAAACTAAATAAGTTACACAATAGAACGAATTTTCAGAAACCTCAGAGATAGCTTAGAGCTAGAGAATTGCAAAGTTTATCGAAGCTTCGCATCTCAGCTTTTGTTGTCTACAGCTGTAGAGTAAAAAGTATCGGCAATAAAAAAGTTGTACGATATTTTGCGCGAACATTATCGCACATGTAATATATGGCAACACAATTTATAACAATTAGTTGCGTGCTGTCAGACCGTCGACCCGACGAGCACGACATCCTGCGTACGATAACGTAGCGATCGACAGTAAAACTTAACTAGAGCACTAACGTACTACAGATGTATCGTCCTGTATACACATATCGATATACTACAAACAACACTACATACATCTACTAAATAGCTGTTATGAAAAATGCACCTATTCTTAATTCGGTTTTCAATTAATTTCAGTTTTTATTACAAAGTAAAATTACAATTATTCAGAACAAAGTTTTAATTCTAGCCTGTCAAAAACAAAGCAATGTAAACATACAACACTGACGTTTAAAAGTATGAATGTGTTCTCAGTATTTCTATTTTTTTACCCTGCTAGCAAATACTACAATGGCTGATTTGCTACTCTGATTTTAGGTGATTACGATTCCGAACGTATAATTAGAAGTGAGTAGTACTGGTAGTACTTAGTGTTAATAACTGAAATATTATGTTGTTTCTTTGTCATTACAAATTATAAGCATTATTAAGATCTCACATATCATATTTACTGATTAATTACACGTATAGAGTGGCTAATTTCGCACTTTTGCTCTCATAGATATTATATTCAACACAGGCACGTGCGATACACCCATAAACCACCTATATCTCATAGCTTCTATTATAAAGGAAGTATTAAAATATACAAAACATAGGTAGGCTAGCCGCCTAGTAAAATCTGTGAAAAGAATTCGGTCGGCAATCTGTTAATAGGAAAACATTCGGGATACATACGAAAATAGAAAATTCGGTCAAAGACCACGGCTATTTAGTGTTTAAATGCACGGCAAGTGTTCGGCCATTTGTTTTCACATTACGAACTAAAATATTCACACAATAGAGTTGGTAACTATGCGAAGTAACAGTGTATTCTGTAGACTACTTGTATGTTTATAAGCAAGGATTTCCGATGCAATTGTTGGCGCGTTAGAAGCTCTCGCGCATATTGCGTCGTTATCTGCAAGCACGTCTACATAATAAGGTTGGTATTTTACAATAGTTGAAAAAGACTTGCAGTCGTTCTATTACTCCACGAAGTATTGAAACTTTTACCCTGGTAAAATTCCTACGGAGACACGTGTAATTATCTGTCAACAGCTTGTAGTATGTAGGGACTTTTGCTATGTTGTAGTATGATTGCTCCTACATTACAAAGGGTATACGAGGTAATTCGAAATTTACACGTTCATTTAACATTTTACTGAATTACGATGAAATAAAGTAAGTATGTACAATAAAATTACCCACATGAAGTTTATACCCTTCGTGCCAGTTCATGATTCTCAGTAGGAGAGGACTTTGAACGACTAAGGGACAGTTAATAAACCGACAATAATAAAATCTTTATTGTGAAGGTCAGTTTCCAACTAGAGAGTGATAAGATTTGTTTTTAAGAAAAAGTAATAAAATGCTTCATCAAAGTGGGAAACGGGAATCTACCTGTAATGTCATTTACATGTCACGTCACCGATCCTGGAATAACCAGCTTATGTAAATGATTCATACGTTTATACCACATTGTATTCCTTTAGGAGGTTGTACTAATTGGTTCTAAACTTTATTAAAGTACACAACAGCAGGTCACGGTACCCGATCCATCAAATTTTACCAGTTAAACTTTAACCTACCGCTATTGTGATAAGGTTGAAAATCTATTGCAGTGAAACTTGATGTGTCTGTACATAAAATTATAACAATATTTTTTAAACTCTAACTCTTTCCCGTACTTCCAACCGCGTCCCGAGAGAACTACTTCCTGAACCTGAATAAAAAGTAAAAAAGTAGTTTGTGTACCAAAAATTACTTCTTCAGCTTGTTGAAAAGTGATATAATCTATTCCCCATACATACAATCCCATCACCTTAAACATCCACCCAAACACATCACTAAATTAATCCCTACGAATTGACTGAGAAAGTCAATCAAAACTGGTTGCGGTTGCAGAAAGATATAAGTGGCATTGAACCCAATGTTGTCGGGAAAATCCTGTTGTGTTTACGTAAATTAATTTAAATCACGTAATTACGAACGCAGCCAAACCGCAGTATGCAACAGCTAGCCAAATTTACCTCGATACTAAACTACCAAAAAAGGATAATATAATGTTGTGTCATAATAAAAATAAATAGATATGTTTGCGTCACTTTCAAATAGGCAATTAAAAAAACTGTTAAATGGTTCAATCAATTCAGTCGGTAAAAGCTACAAAAAAGGTACCATAAATTAATGTAGCTGTCTCATACATGACGAATTGAAAAAATAATTGACTTTAGTATTTTATATTCATTTTGTAACTGGGTTAATTTTAATGTTTTGACTAGGCACTTTAGAAGGAAAACAGTAAGGCAGACATCTGTGCAAACCACACCATGCTAATTGCTACGTGACATTACACTTTGACGTCAGAAATGAGTGATTCAACTTTACCATTGGAACTAAATATTGGTAACCACGCGTCAATGAATTCTCATACGCGCAAAATAGGCCAAAGCAAATCTAAGAAAGGAAGGAAATACAGAGGAAAACACATTTACAATCTTACGTTGGGCAAACTGGTTTGAAATAAAGTCCCTAAGGTAGTGATCTCTTTTGAAAATATCGGAGAATATTGTGAAAAACACAAAATAATGCATATAAAATCCATGACTCCAGGAAAGGTCATGGTGTTTGAAAATTTTTAACGGTTATATGTTGTTATAAAATTACGAGACTATATACATACGCTTCTTTCAATAATAGTAACATTAACTTGATAAAAAAGTTTGCGCCCAACGTGGGGCTCGAACCCACGACCCTGAGATTAAGAGTCTCATGCTCTACCGACTGAGCTAGCCGGGCTTGTAACTCCTGTGTCGAAATTGACCACTGCTTTCGATAACCTGTTCCGGGTCAATGAATACGTAACAATTCGGTATATAATAAAAAAGAAAATAAAATAAAACACTGCAAAGAGTTTTGGCGTCATGATTCATTGACCACGGGAATTTAGCTAAGCTACCGAAATATTATTAGTCATGCATTAATTTAGATGATGGTGCAACCTCTTCCCTTTGACTCTCCAGTATACAACAACAACCCCAGTTCTCCAACATATAATATTTCAACCTTTCCACTGGACATTTAAGTAATTATTATTTAAGTAAGCATTGAAGTACTTACTTAAAGATGATTTAGAAGTGTGTCTACACACCTGTTATTAGATTGACCAAGCCAACCCAATTGTAATGACGTATAATATCTTTAAAGATTCTTTAAAGAAGTACCCACAAATTCTATAAAATTATGTACAGTCGACAGCAAGTCAGTGTACCCAAAATCTGTAAAATTTTACCAATCAATCGATCTTTAACCTTCCACTATTTTAATAAGGTTGAAAATCGATCGCAGAAATTCCACAGATTTGTGTACACTGACTTGCTGTCGACTGTACCTAATTTCCAAGTTTCCGAACAAATCAGTTGCATCCATATTTACATATAAATGACAATCAAAATAAGGAAACAATTATCGAAAATAAATATTATTATAGACATTCCGCGTTATAACCCCATAACAAAAATAATTTGCTTGCGTAGGTACTTACCTACTTATCCCTTTGATTTTTCTTTGTTAAATATACTTAGGTACAGACAACAGCAGATCAACGTAAGTATACGA
The DNA here is from genome assembly GCA_002382865.2 of Heliothis virescens. Classification (NCBI taxonomy): domain Eukaryota; kingdom Metazoa; phylum Arthropoda; class Insecta; order Lepidoptera; family Noctuidae; genus Heliothis; species Heliothis virescens. The sequence continues at coordinate 5,266,026 of NWSH02000525.1, read as the reverse complement.
ATCTGTCAAATTTTAACCAATCAAACATTAACCTTCCTCCATTGTGATAAGGTTGAAAATCTATTGCAGAAATTTGACAGATTGTGGTAACTTGATGTGCTGTGATCTGTACCTGAGTATAGGATGCACATCAACCTTATTGTGTCAAATTTCTTCAATACATTTTCAACCTTACCACAATAGTGGAAGGTTAATGTTCGATTGGTAAAATTGACAGAATCGGGTAGATTGGCTTTCTGTCGTCTGTACAAATCGATAGTTACGATCGATCGTCAGCTTTCCCTTCGAAACATATTTACGACATGATGACTATGTTATGTTTACAAAAGAAACTGAGTCACTATCTACGTCGAACGCACTGCACTCCAATGTAAACGAAAAGCGATTTGTAAATTGTAAACAAATTCGAAACAAAAGCCCTTATTTCTGTTAATTGGGGTATCTTGGTTGTGATAATTTTCTTTGGAAATCCTACTTGGAATCATAATTAAGATATGGAATAAAGGTTAAACAAATGTACAGTCGACAGAGAGTCAGTCTACCCAAATCTGTCAAATACCAATCGAAAATTAACCTTCCACTATTGTGATAAGATTGAAAATCTATTGCAGAAATTTGACAGATTGTGGTAACTTGATGTGCTATCTGTCTGTACCTTCGTCTTAATTCCAAGTAGCTACAATTCCTACCAGTGTATTACTTATTCAATAATTTTTTTGTACCTGTTCATTGATGTGCTTTCTTATTTTATTGAAGCATTTCACTGCAATATACTATTTTAACAAAAAGTCCTGATCGAATTCAATATTGCTTTTATTTTATCTTCAATCATCGTCCTCCCACATAATAACGGTACCTACATCATCAAAGAAAATCACAACCGAAGCTGCTAAAGAAAGTGCACTCAGTACCACTGCACTAACTGACAATACCTACTAAATTAATTACAATAAGCGCAGGCGCATCTCGCTCATTATGACCCGCGACGCACATAAAACGTCGGGTCTCGCTCGTAAACGGGGTGAACGATTCGATATGTTCGCATAATATTGTCATCGTACCGAGAAATGGACGTAATGACAACCAAATTAACCTTTATTATGAAGATATGGTACGTTGGAAGTATGAAATGTCCGTCCGTTTTGTTTACAGGTATAATTTGTTTGAAGTTCATACTTTTCCATGGATTTTATTGCGTTTAGTTATCATGATTGTAATGAAATTCAGTTCTGACATTTTGAATTGCTATATAGAATGGAAAATAGGAGGAACAAGTATGTAGTATCTGTCTACCTTTGTCGTTTAACAGAAATGAAAATGTTTTAGTCACTAATCACAGAAATTTTAATTATAACGGTAGCTGTTAATTGTTTTATTTAAATTATAAACATTCCTTCCTTTGTACATACCTACGGACGACAGCAGGTTCACCCTTCCCCAATCTGTAAAATTTTACCAATCGAACATTAACTTTCCACTATTGTGATAAGGTTGAAAATCTAGGTGCTAGCGTCTGTACTAAGTAAGTACCTGTGTCCTTGCCACAGATTTCCGTCACTTACCACGTTTGTACACCTAAACTGCCTCACTTGTGTCATTTGTTTTTTTTTATTACAACTAAACCACTAGTAGTAGACAAGTATAATTGATGCGGTTAATATTCCCGTTAATTCTTAGAACTTCCGATCTGTGTCACTCATAGAACTGTACAACTATGTTTACTTAAGTTATTTAATTTAAAGAACCTTTGCAAAAGTACTTATCGATGTTAGTAAATTAAGGAAAGGGAATTCCTACCTTTGTCGATGGTAAGTCTCTATTACAAATAACAAGGATACAAGTCTTAAACAGAGCAGAAATGTGGTTGTGTTTATTGGTAAGTATTTCCTGAAAACACTCGTGTTTTCCTACTTGAGAAACTACTACTCAAGAAAATTGGAAATTTTCAGAAATAAGCGCTTCTATTTTCTGGTCATAATAAGGAGAAAGATGGTGGGTTGGTACTTCAGAGTATAGGTTGGTACCTATATTATGTAGGTATAAAACGAAGGTGTACTGCATTTTTACAAAGGTCACTTTAAAGAGACCTGACTTGTATGTATGTATTTCGTTTCTTAAATATTTAGGTATGTCAGAGTCTAATTTGGACTAAATTATATTATTATCCCCTGCTATATTTATTAGCAATCAATAATATATTCGTAACCAAAACAGGCATTGTCCTAAACAAAAACTAGTCATTTAAAGGTACCATACACATTAATATTGAAAACCCGATGACACACATGTACTCAACCGCTACTTATCACTGCATGTGCAATATAAGCTGAATAATATAAGTAAATATACCTAATTGATTCTGAAACAGTAAGCTGAAGTAAAACACGTAAGTAAGTTCCGCAGAGTTCCGCCTAATTTCTTTGACGTTAACAAGTCGTGACTCACTGGGAAAACCGGCCACAAGTGCTAACTCATTTATAGTAAAAAACCACAAAATAAATAAAACCTGCAAATAAATTCATTGAACATAAAGGTGTATCGATCATTTCTTGGTCAACTAATTAATATAGGTTTGAGTCAAAATAAAAGGTAAATATAATTATACTTAGGTATTTGCTGGGATATACATGTAAACGTCACGTTACTAATAAATAACGTGAAATTATCAACCGTCATACTTAACAGTTACTATCCAAATTAATTCTTGAGGTTTTCCCCATGTATACCGAATTTCATTATAATAATCACTTTCAGTTATCAATGAATCAGTTAGATAAACTCAGTAGAAGTCTTTACAAAACTTAGTTTAAACTAATGTAATTTTGATCACCACAATCTTACTGGACCAACGAAGTCCCTAGTTATTTTTATAACATCCGCGTCCTTGCTTGAACACCAACGACTTTTTTTTAACTCAAAAAGCTTCTTATGTAGAAGGCTCGTTGATTGATATACTTACGTAACACATTAGAAGTTCTATACAGAATTAAAACATTGTTCCTTCAATGTTGATCATATGACGTTTACAGTTTAATTATGCTAAGCGCTAATTGTTTTTCGTAAGCTGTCATGCACGTGGGCTTTTATGTAATAAACTTGAGCTTCTATTCGATTAAATGGTAACGATAAAGTTTAGAAAGTAAAAAATAGCTTTAGAAATATTTTTTATTGATTTTCTTCTATCTGAAAATGAATCAAATTGGCGCCACGTAATAATGACCTGTAGAATAATACAATGGAATGTAAAATTTTACTTTTGAGAAGTATTTAAGGATACTTAACCTTAATGAAATTAAAGCGTAATCAGGAGATTCGCCAGTTTATTATGATGACTGACAATTTGTTCATAGATCTAGAAACAAATGAGTACCTAGAAGCAACAAAGTCTGAAGAAAATATTCCTACCAAAAAAACGTACCTATACTAACTTAGTTTTGGTTACGCCGTAAAACCAGGCGCCTGAAAATAAATTGCCCGAAACTAACCGACATGAAATATCAGAGGTCCAGTGACCCACATAGGCCTATGGTTATCGACGTAATACGCGATCACATATGTCGAGCTTAGGTCATCGGCGTTGCTAAGTAAAAGCTAACTGTCGGCCGTGCCACTTCCTCCGCGCCGCCGGAATACTGAACGGGTAGCGTCGTGAACACAAGTTTAATGACATTTGTTTTTATTGCCGTGTGATCCTTTTGTAAGGAATTTGCCGATGAAGCGCCAATGAGCGCTTCAAAATTGAATGTTGACAAGAAGTTTTAGCGGAGGATGTAGTAATTATCAAGATGATAAAAGATAATTAAAACATGTGTTCCGTTATAGGACGCTAAGTTGTGATTTCCAAAATAATGCTCGAGTTAGGAATTCAAACAAAATATTACTAGTAGACTTAAAAAAAACAGATTTATTGAATCAATCAACAGTAAAATTATTGATGCATGAACCATCAATAAAAGATCTTTAAAAAAAAACTTAAAAATATCGTAGGTTTCGCTATCGATTATATTCCTTCTATTAATCGAATTACTTAAAACTTTCGAACGTGAGCGTACATAAACCGGCGGCCGTCAGCGCCAGGCGCCAGCAACTCAATCAAGTGACGTGATAATAGAATTTTGATAATCTTAAACATAACATTAAAATCAATGTAAAAACAGCTCATTAGTACGAACATAATATTAATAAAAATACTTCTAATAAGTTTCATCAACCTTATTTTGAAATTATATTTTTAACCGACTTCCCAAAAAGGAGGAGGTTCTCAATTCGACCGTATCTTTTTTTTTTTTTTTTTTATGTATGTTCACCGATTACTCGAAGATGGCTGGACCGATATTCAAAATTCTTTTTTTGTTTGAAAGGGTGTTCTTCACAGGTGGTCCCATGGTAAGGAGACCAGGATCTGATGATGGGATCCTGGAGAAATTGAGAGAACTCTTCAAATTTCGTACGCTTTTTTACGTCGATGATACTATAACAGTCGGCCCGACTGTCACTGTGGGTGGGTATGGGTATTAAAGATATAGTTTTATTTTAGAGCCGAAAACTGAAAAGCATAAAATAAAAAAACGGACATTAATTCTTTACAAACAACAGTTTTGCCCTTACATATACCAAAGTGGATATTACTGCACATGTATCATTGTAAAATCCATTTTCATTCCGTGTGTATAACTATACTTACAAGTCCAAAACT
>NWSH02000525.1:5235434-5247657 GCA_002382865.2 Heliothis virescens | reverse complement strand
TTTGTAATATGATAAAGTTTTACTGTGATTTTATGATAATAAAACTTTATCCACAAATAAAGCAAATTAGTAAGGACGAAGTTAAGTATATATGTACCTAATTCCTTTTTCAAAGTCAAAAAAAAAATCAATTGACATTTGCAGTCAACAAAAAAATCTGTGAGAGGGCTCTCTATACCCGACATATTACTTTCCTCTATGAACTGATGACTGGCGCAACCTGCGCAGGCGACCGGAGTACGCGCACACACGCTCAGGTACACCGTACGGTGTCACTCAAAAGAATCGATTTTCGATCTTGCGCCGGTCGCCTGTGCAGGTTAAAAAAACTGCACAGGTCTATTCCCACACACATTCCGGTCTACCTGCGCAGGCATACCTGCACAGGCGGACCTCTCCGGTAGACCGTAGCGTGTATGGCCGGCATAAGCTAGAAAGTGAAATAGCGTATAACCGACCGCGAGATGTTGTTCCATTCAGGCTACGGTATCAGTAATTAATTGTGTTTATTCCGATTCGGTTGGTTTATGCCGGTGCGTTCCGATAATATGTGACAACAGATTTTTACATCCAGCCAGTCCGCAGACACGCGTCAGGCGGAGAACGCGCATGTATTCCAATTTTGATATTCAAATAATAAAACATCGCGAAATATTTTGACATGCGTAAAAAATAAACTCGAGAAGAATTTTCTTTTATTTATGTGATAGTTTGAATAGTTTAACGTTAATTTGACGATAGTAATTTTAGTTGTTTATAATTTTCGCGGGTGAAAATTCGTGAATCCTTTACTGCTATCCTTTTTACCCTCAAGAAAGTTTTATGCACAAATGTAAGTAAGCTTCCTTAGAATAATGAGCTATTAAAAAATGGTATAAAAATCTTGCATTCATAAATATTTTACTTTGCATCGTTAATTCAATAATCATTTTATCAGTGTTTGTTTACTATGTCTGGCTCTCGTATCTAATATCAACGCCGGGAATATTATTTAAGAAAATCGAAAAATAAAAAGTAATAAAAGTTGAAACAATTCGCTAACTAGCCTTATAGTTTGAACTATTTATTTAAACCGTGATAAGAATTTTACGAAAGCGATTAAGGAACTATAAAAATTTCTTCTTTTTTGTTTTATAACGAACTTTTTGTGAGTCAAATTGTTTTCTTACACACATTTTGATTTTAATCAATAAATGGCAATTCAAAATCATTTTGTTTTGCGGTTTTTGTTGAACACGCTATTTATTTTATTTTCTTATAATTGATAAATATTACCTAGCCGTTATTTCATAGTTACACATTGCCACTGCTTCTAGTTCGCACACTATTTTTATTACAATATCATTAATCGACTTTTTAAATTAGTCTTTTGAATTCTGGTGTCGTCTATTACGTATAAGTCTATGTCTATTTATAATGGACCCACTATTACGGATAGATAATTCCCAAACATCGTTGAAACGTTTTTGATAGGTACATAAACTTATTGTTGCTATCGTGTTTCTTTAATTGCTAACCTAGTTAACAGTGCCCATAAAATGATAGCAAAATAATGTTTTTTTAATAGGTTTTTTATTCTTTAAAAAAATATTTTTTTTAGATTTTAGATAGTAGTTAAATGACCAAAATTTTTTTTATCACTTTTTGCAAGAACTTTTTGGAACTCACACTTAGCTACTGAATTTGTAAATCACCATTTCTTGAATTTCGAAAATATTCATTTACTTATTATTTTTATATGAACGGTTAAATATGCTCTATTTTATCGCACCTGAGACGTAACCTGCTACCATTTTGAAAGAACTTTGAAAATTGGTTCAATAGTTTCCGAGGCAACTCTTTCTATGATAAAACTTTACCTAAGTCTAGTGGAAGTTATTACATATTTATCTTCCGTTACGTTAAACATGATTAAGTAACATAAATGTAAACAAGTAACAACCCGTGACCCCTAATATCGTAATGTCTTAGTTTATTGATGTTTATGAATGAAATTTAACTGTCTTTTTACACTACATTGTAACTCAACTAACAATTAGAATTCGTAAATTCCTTTTATTAGAATTTGTTAAACATGGTGAAGAAATCTGGTGGGCATTGACGTTATCAACTTCGCGTGAAAACCTATTGTTGCACCTGGTCTCTTTATCTAGTTTTGTCTTTTTTGTCGCAACGTGAAAAACCTGCCGGGGCTGAAGGGTAGTTCAAAAGAATTACTGCGGTTTTGGTAGAAAGGCTCTAGAAGGATCATGGAGTGTTTTACTGCGGAAATCAATATTCTGTCTATCTCTAGATTTGCTTACTAGTGATAGAATTTTGACATTAGCCCCATACAAGTAATGTCAAATTCCTATATCTGGTAAGCAAATCCAGAGTTAGATAGGTAGTCAGTATGAGTCTGACACTCCCTCAATCTACAAATCTCCATAGTAGGAGGAGTCATCCTTGATGACGATGACGACCACAATATGTAATAGTCGAGGGTGGTTTTGGGGTGTTGTCCTTTGTAAATTTTGACGTGAAAAAGTGCTAATCTAATTAGCCTACTTTCAATAAACGTTTTGACTTTGAATATTTTCTTACCATTTCAGTTTTAAATGCTGTTAAAAATTCATATTAAATACAGTTTTATTTTCATCTCTAATAATCATTCTCTCAGTGACTAAATGGGAAAAAATATAAGTAATTATTATTCTATGACTGTAAAAATTTAGAGAAATACCTAACCACTTTTTAATAAGCGAAATATTAATTAGGTATAACATTTATATGCAATGGTTAGTTATATTATACTTAACAATATTCCTAATTAATGTTATCTTGAGGATAAAACGTATCAATTCTTGCCAGATCCACACTTATTTCGGCAGAATGCAGTTTCCTGCTTTAGAATATATACTTTAAGGAAACTAATTTGTTACAGGGTGTCGTTATCGCTTAGCGATAAAGCCCTTAAAAATGAGAATAAAAAAAAAAAAAAAAAAGGAAACTAATGCATTTAAGCAGATTTTAAACACACGAACGAGAATTAATTATGAACGAACGTTATTTCATTTCAGTAACCATTATTTATTATGAAACTTTAATCAATGATATGAAAAGTTATCTAAAGCTTTTCAGTAAAAATAACAAAAAAACGTATAATTTATAGAAAACATTTCAAAGTTCTTATAATTTGGTTTTTTATAAGTGAGTACTTACTTCTATACCTATTATCTATGTAGGTCATTGACGTATTATTTAAAGTATATACGTATTTTTTAAAGAGGAAACCTTTTTTGTTAGATTATATATAAGGTAGAAAAAGTATTGGATTGTTGTTGAAGTTGGATAGCTACACTATCCACGAGTGACATAAGGTAGGCATACCTACCTATTTTGTTCGTGTACACTATAAGTTCCCCTTGGAAGGTGGGTGAAGCCGCGGGAAACAGGTAGTCTATACTAATATCTATTATAAAGAGGAAAACTTTGTTTGTTTGTTTAGTTGCAAAAACTACTCGACCGATTTTAAAAATTCTTTCACCATTCGAAAGCTATATTATCCACGAGTGACATAGGCTATATTTTATCCGGGTACGGGCAGTAATTCCCACGGGATGCGAGTGAAACCGCGGGAAAACGGCTAGTCTGTAATAAATAGATATTCTATAAGCCTCCAATTGTTACACAAAATATCTGCATCCACGAATATAACATCCGTAATTCTAGCTTACAACTGTCTAAGCCAAGGTAATGACTTCACAGGGATACATAACTCACGAATTGTATTATTAGACGTATTATCATGATACAAGGTGTAGCGTAATGTGTAATTTTGCTTCCAATCACGAAGAACTAAAATCAGTTACTGATCTCTAGACCGTTGAGAGTATTACGTAGCTTGGTGTAAATGATATACCGTTATAGTATAAGAAAATAGTTACAGAAAATTTAAGTAGGTGTATAAAGATAAAGCCACACCTGAACTACTCCACCACATATCGATGAATGGGCTATCAAACACCGAAAGAATTATTCAAATCGAACTAGTAGTTCCTGGGATAAGCGCGTTTAAGCAAACAAACAGTCGACAGCGGTCGGGAGGAATTTTTCGACGCTTTTCATTAGTTTAAATTTTTAGTTTAAGTTTTTTTACTAGAATGTTGTAAATATACCTATGTATGTAAAACAAAGTTATAAACAATAAATAAAAATATTTCCAATAAACTCTTCAGCTTTATAATATTCGTATACATTACACTCTTTTATACAAATAAAACAAAATAATGTCGTCGAACTTTACGTAACAATAATTGCAGGCTCAGTATATCGGAAAACTGTTATTACAAAATATCTGCACAAAAACTCGTGATTCGTACGCGTCGCAACTGCGAGCATTTAGCTTACCCACGCTCCACTTGTAATTTTCTTGTAATAACATCTCCTGAGATCATGTTTTGTAACACTGTGACTATTAGACACGGATAGTTGTCGCATTTACGTGCACAATAAACCACAACTTTTCATTTTGCGTAGTATTGACCACGGAAAGCTTTGGAAATATTTGATTGTTGCAAAACTTATGAGTTTATGTTGTTCAATTTGAATTGGTGACAAAATATCAAGATAACGGATAACAAAGAGCTTTTTATTTTCTCAACACCATGCAATCAAATGCGTCTCCTCTTGGATGACAAAATGCCGACAAATTAGCACCGACTGAAGTATGTTATACTTACTTGAAAACTGTTTGTATCGATGAAGGTGATTGAGTGATATTTAGGCATCATAGGTACGCACTTGTACCTGCTTGTTATTTCGGATTACAGTACCAATAAGAATTCAATCCTTCAAAACAAATACAAAATCAATTCCATTCTTCGTAACGATAGCAAAAACCGTATTTGTTACATTTTCCGCAAAAAATACCAAAAAAAATGATTGATAGGCAACGTGTCTCAATTCCAGTTTTATGAACTTTCACATTCATTTGTTTCGATGCGTGGAAGTAAAAACAAAACACATACTTATGAACAAAGACACGTTGCGTGATGTGAAAAATTTTAATGGAAAAATTATATTTATGGAACAAAAGAGTTGCCTGTCAGCCATTGAAGTCATGGTCTCGCCTGGATCACAAGAATATAAAGAAAAGAAAAAGGTGTAATGCACTAAATGGTGTTCAATCTGATGGAGGTACCTATTGATGTATTTTCATGCCGCATCATGCAAGAGTTTGTTTACATTCTGCAGTTTTAACCGAGTTCGGTCATTGACACGTTAACTTGTAAATACTTTAACGATTTCCACGAGCATTACATACAGATGCCTCGTTGGTCTAGTGGTCGCATAGCCGACTGCTGAGCACGAGGTCTCGGGTTCGATTCCCGGGACGGGCCGAAATCGCTTTGTGGGTTTTAGAAACTTTCACAAAGCAGCCCGGAGTTGGAAGTTGGTGATTGATACACCCGTGCATCGGAGAGCACGTTAATGTCGGTCCTGCGCCTGATCTCTTTCCGGTCGTGTCGGACTGCCGCATGCCGTCCCATCGGGTTATGAGAGTGAGGTAATAGGGAGTGCACCTGTGTCTGCGCAAATGCTTGTGCACTATAATATGTCCTGCGCAGCTGGCTGATCTCCTTATATGAGAACAGCCGCCGTGGCCGATAATCGGCTAGGACGCCATTATTATTATTTGAGTCCGTAGTAAAGTAATTCAATGTACNAGTGAGGGAATAGGGAGTGCTCCTGTGTCTGCGCAAATGCTTGTGCACTATAATATGTCTTGCGCAGCTGGCTGATCTCCTTATATGAGAACAGCCGCCGTGGCCGACAATCGGCTTGGACGCTATTATTATTATTATCAGTCAACTGTTTAACTTCAACTCAAGTTTTAGATGTATAAAGTGGATTAAAAAATTGCATCACATTTAGTTTCTCGCGAACTTGTCTCTTGGCAAACTCTTAAGAAATTCATTCAACCTTTTAACTTCATAAGGTAACTTGAGGAGTATGTACCTACCTACTTACTCATGTTGAAATATCGAATAAAATCAAGGCACAATTTAACTTTTTAATTAAGGTTTTCAGAATTTTAACAAGCAATTTTGATTTTCAGCGTACTTAAACCACTATAAATGAAAAACCTTTTTTTAAGAATGTAAATTAGTATAAATTTGTCATTATAAAAAAAATACGTTTTGCTGACTCATCTTCCATGCGTGAGAAAAATCGCCTTGGAGTTAGCTAAAGACAAATCTCATCATTAATATTGTTTTTTGCAATACCAACTGAAAATGTCACATATACAGAAATAATTGCACATGTTACAAATAAATGTCATCGAGTGTTACTATGTATAATATGTCGCTACGAAATTGCCAGTTATTGTAGACTGCAATGTTCTAGATCGTAAAAAATATCAAGATAAAGTTCGCACCCATGAGTCATTTGAAGCTATTAACCTACCTGTGTTTACTTTTCTGACGAAGTAGGTCACTGTTTATTATTTCCCATACTTCAACATGAAAGGTCATTGTAAAAATCTACTGTAAACACGAAAACCTCCGTGAAAAAGAACTATTTTTGTGCGGATGTGTGAAGATGACCCTCAATTAATCACTCAATGTTAACAATATAATAAAAAACTACAGGTTATTATTATAATTGAGGTTTTTAATAATTACTATCCGACGCACAGTAATGTTTATTTTAATTTCAAACAAAATAACGCAACAACTGTTGAACTGACCTCTCATTCTATAAAACAGGACGAAACTGATAGTCATTAGTCATTTTATCTTGGATCCTTCCGAAGTTCCGACTCGAATAATCATCGCGCGAATGTCTACTCAGATGCCTACCACTTGCCCATACACAAGAACCTTGCGATCCGCTTTCCCGTCAACATAGGATTAGTATTCTTTCACTGTCCTATGTCTTGTTTCTCTTGAATATCTCTTTTTGTCCGACGATTTTATCGCGAAATTCACAGGCGTTAACTTAGTGCACCAGTCTTCCTTATTCTGCAGATTTTATTGTCCTGTCCGCCTATTATTTGCATTTCTTCGAAAAATACATTCTGTCATCAGGAAAGTTCTGCTAAATGTCTCACGTTCGCCTAACCTGTTTCTTTACTTTCCTGTTTTACCTGTTTCTTGCCATTAATTATTTTAATCATGCTCCAAATTGTTTTGTATCGTGAATTTGGTGGTTTGATCATAACGTCAAATGCTTTTACGAAACTTCTATTTCTTCAAATAGGAGACATATAATGATATGTGCAGCCCATTCATGTACTAAGTACAGTAGCATTGGACAAGTAATTAAGCTCATTGGCTTAATGAGACATTTCAGTGAACCGGGTCAACGGCAGCGTAGGTACTACTCAACTCACAATCGCACTTACTTTGAGAACATCACCGAACAAAGGACTTTGACTAATTACGTCTGCCTTTACGTTGTCGACGACATAAGCGCTGCGTGTCCGACTGCTTTAAATATTTTAATGATATGCCTAATTGTGTCCGAGTTTGGTGGTACGGAAATGTCGTGAACTTTCCCATGCTTAGCCGTTAGTGTTGTTAGTTTTCTTTTAAGCTTTTTGGAGAAGGCAAGCTTTGCATTTTTCTAATACTTAGATTCATTTACAATGTAATGTAACTAGTTAATGTATGAATTGTTTAACTAATGACTAGTTGACTCCTATTAAGATGTGTTATCATGCTTCATTATGCTAAATGTCCCATTAAGGAACTTCATTAGAAGGCTTTTTTCAAACGATTAGATCGTATCGCGTGGCATATAACATCGTAGAGTCGGACATGTATGCAATCTATCCGTTATAATTTGCATAACAAAACGTTTATTTGTGTTGTACTGTCAACTACCGCACCTATAGTTATTTTATAGTAAGAGATTGTGAGGCAGGATGCAAGTGTACCTACTATATTTACAAAGTTACCTGTTATAGTATAATTCAAAAAAATATCGTGTTGCCCACTTACCTGCCATTGCCTACGATAAGAACCTTAGCGTTAGATCTGGTTGTAAACGCAAATGTCCTTGGCTTCAATAAAAGTAGACCATTGCATGAAACGATACTAAATTACCTTATAACATACCATGCTTATTAAGTCAAAAAGGCTAAACGCAGGAATAACTTGGAGGATAAGAAGAAAAAAGTTCTTAGGTATTCGGAACGCTCTAAGCCCGAACATTGATCTGTTTACAGTGGCAGCAGACGATTGCGTCGGCCATGGCCGCCCCGCTCCTGTAATGTTTACATTTCCTTGTTTTTGTTTACACAAACGAGTCCAAATGCAGAAAATAATACGCTGAATAATTTGTTTGAACTCCACGTTGTTTTAAAACAGGAAAGCACAAACAAAGCACAATTTCATTGTAATCTGATTGTCATCCCGCGCAAATGTATGAGCGTAAACTAGGGTACTGCGGTTGTGTGGGCGATGCACTACACGCCTCGAACGTACTTGTGCACATTTGTAGCGATATTTGTCGAATGCCATCTCTTTAGCAGTTCCCAGATCAAACATGCGCAACTGTCGCTGAGCAAAAATTAGTTCTTAATAGTTATAGTCCCTAATCTACATAATGTTATACAATATTGGCAAATTGGACATGACGAAACGCAACGCAGCCGTAGGCGCAACAAGGGGTTAAATTAGTTAGACATAGTAAACTCTGAATGTAATAAGGAATTGCCAAGTTATAATCAAACGATCATTTAAGCGCTTTGTCAATTGCGCGATCTTATAACGATTAAACATTAAGATTATCTGCGGACCACATCGCTTCTCTTTCATAGATGCTATCATAAAAACACGTGCATTTACATAGTACTTACCATATTAATCTCGAGTTACCACGATTTCCAACGAGCGGTGTGTCGGCACAGCGACGCGGACGGCTTGATCCCCTGATAAGTTTGCTAAATGATGCCAGTCTGTACAGTCGCCAACAAAAGCTGCATGAGTTATGATGGACGGCGATACCACACAAGGTCGTCCAGGGCGTTATGCTCGACCTCACTCGCAATAGGCTTTTGCTTTTGTTGAGTTTTATTGAAATACAATATGAGTCTGGAGTTTAAATCTATTATATACGTGGAGTGGCTGTCGAAACGTCCATCTAACTATATACTATTAGAAATTTGTTGTTTTTATTTAAACTGCTTTTACAGTTTAAAAAATGTATTACCGGTAGATAAATAACAAAAAATAATATAATGAAAATGTAAGAATTCATGTCCACAGCAAAAACTAAGCATTTCGCTATCGAGTGTACATCGGGAGATCAAAGATAATGTTCCTCTGGGCACAATGAGTCTATACAACAGTGTGGAGCGTACGTGAAGGGTAGATAATTTCTATGCACAATAATATTTGTGTTTGTGGCAGCAAGCAGACGTGCCTCACAAACAAGATAAATTGCCAGATCACAACAAGAGACCAACTGAATTTAGGATGAGGAAGAAAACTTTAAGGTCCAGTATAGTAAATGACGTAATGGTAATTTAGCATGGACTGCTGGATAGAAATGTTAAGGAAATAAGGAGCAGTAACCTTAACATAATAGATGGATTGAGATAGGTGCAGTTCGTAATTATAAACACGAAATTAGAATCTGTTTGTAAGAAACGTAAAGATATTTTAGGTTTCAAATTTCACAAGTCTAAATGCCATCAGACGATGACCTTTTAAATTTTTTCAACTCATATGTAGTTGGTAAAGGAATATAAAGTAGTTCCCTAGGGACGAGTGAAACCGCTGGCGAAAGCTAGTTCAAAATACGAAAGCAAAACTTATTCAAAGGAGGTCGTATAAGCATTTCAGTGACTCACAGTTGATGTACTTTTATTTGGAGCCCCTAAAATAAAATAAAGTTATTTTATTACCGACATGCTGTACCTACTAGAGGCTTTATGCAAATGAAGTCACGACAAAGCTCATTCTTTCATGTAGTTTACCAACTTGTTTTTGTTACCGAAGGAATTTTTATAATCGTGTAACAGTGAGCTGTTACCGGCAAGCGGATAGTAATTGCATATTATTAGTAATCGCTATGTTTGATACTCTCTCATCTTTGCTAATAAACATTCTACTAACCATATCTGCTGATGATATACATCAATGCATTCGCAGATAGATGATAGATGGATATTAAATTTTACGGAGACTTTAATTCTTATAAACGTGTCGTGCGTAAAAAATGCTGTAATTAGGTAAAAAAATGTTTTATTATCACTTTCTTAGTAGGTACCAATTAATAATTTAAGTAAGTCAATAGGTACGCCCCTTAAAACTTCTTAAATGCGTCAATTCTATCCGACATCAAAATGCAAAAAAGAAAAAAGCTTATAAAAACTAGATAGACACCTTGGCAGAAAATTAATAAAACCACTTCATAAAAATAAATCAATTAAATGGTCGATTACCTTATCTCAACTTAAGTGACGAGCATCTGCCAAGATTTTCTTACAAAACACGCATTACCTCACAGGTCATTCAACTCAAGTTTAACAAGCAAAACATATTTAATTTACCAATGTGTACAATACCATTAATTAAAAATTCATTGCTTCGTATAATTTATTTTAATCAATAGGTATTTTCCATAAGGCAACTGAACTTAGTTGAAAGGTCACAGACACAAGTTACATTGGTAAAAAGTGATATAAAAATGTACGTCTCTCTGTAAGTTACAAAGGTTAGAAATATGCATAAATAAACAGAGAACACGTGAATAATTAAGAATAGATATAAATAAAAGATCCCCCAACCTCCTCCTTTTGGCAAGTCGGATCAAAAGTAGAAAAAAAACTTGATATGTTTTAATGTAGAATTTTTTTGTTTGTTTTGTACTATTAAGTTATAGGAAATCTTGTTTGATTAACACATTTTTACTGTGTTTTAATTGTTGTTTTTAATTAAATCTATAGGAGCTACCGTAGCGTAACAATACCGGGTGTCCGAGACAAACACATCCGTCCATGGTTCCCACTAACTGAAGTTTGATAACCTATAATTTGTGGTTAATCGTGATGATAAATAATTATTTTATAATATATCTAATAGACGCTTTAATTGAACTCAAACTTTTTTATTATTCTAGCTAGTATAAAGCTGTTAAAATTATATATTTTCTGCCCTCTGACCGGAACTAAAGTGTGACCAAAAAGTCAAAAATCTTAGACATCAATCAAGCATTACCCTGACTGTTAAATGAGACATTAACTAATCCCACAAGCTCTATCATCTATATATTATGTCTTAGGGTGAAGCCAAACGAGCGTAATTTTGTGAGTTGTGAGTAGCAGAATTTCGGTCGATAGGCATTGGTGAGTGTGCAAACATTAATAAAATATCGTAAAAAGAGTAAAAATCTGTGCTAATAGTAACACTGATTCCAACTGTTATCAGAGAAGTCGGTTAATAACTCCAGAGTCATTGATATTTGTGATAAAAACGCATTTTTGTTCTGTTAACATTATTAGTTACAAGTTTCAGATAAAGCAGTAATTAGTGTAGATACTTATCATTTGTTTACAAGTTGGAAGAACATTTTTTGCTTTAAAATACACGGAATTAAAAGCACAAAGGATTTGTTAACATATATTATAACGGTGTTGTTCAAATTATAAACAAATTGCGAGACTTAAAGCAGGAAATTTGGAAAAGGTCTAATATCCTGTAGTCGGGTATCGCAAGGCCAAATGCATAATTTTATTTTAGTACAAAATGTCGTAATTCTAAATACCAGGTATGAGGCAACAGATAAGCTAGCCAGCAATCCGTGGAACTGTATCGGCACACCGGGTGCTTTGAATATTTTTGTCGCCCGTTTATCTAACATACCGTAATGACTACATTATGATGTTCGTATTAGGGTTGTCGAACAAGGGATACTTTCATTAGAAAATATAATCGGTTTTGCTCTTTGGTGTGAAGTACCCTAAAGTTGACTTCGGGAACAACACTACTTTTATGACAGTTTTGATTATCTATTTTGAGTATGGATCACTATTACTTTTGATATTTTTGGCACCTATTAAAATATAGGTTTGATTACGAATGGTTACTCAAAATAAGTAAGATACAGAAAAAACATGTTTCTTCGAGAGAAAATCGCGTATCAAGTCGCTTCCTGGGCCAGTTTTGGCCTGTCTAATGTATTCCTTATATTTGAAGAACCTAATAGGCAAAGAAGTGTCAGCCCTATG
>NWSH02000525.1:5203394-5213787 GCA_002382865.2 Heliothis virescens | reverse complement strand
AGCTCAAAAGTTGTATTGTAAACAAAACCACATGCGTTCACCACCAACACAAATTTCGAGTCCTTATTTATTTTTAAAATAGCGTAGTTAACGTTTTTAGGTTATATTTTTAGTCGCGAACCAATTTGACAAATTGACAAATATGAAACGTCATGTGAAACTGTCGGATCTGTCAGTGTCAAGTGTCACGTGTAGTATAAAAACAATAATTGGTCCACAAGGCTAAAACAGACTTATTTGAAACCTGGAAAACAGACTGGGCTGAGTCCAGCAAGTTAAAAGGAGGTCTGTTGGCTTCGATACAACCATCCATTCCACCAAAGCCTTGGTTTTATAAATATAAAAAAGTGCCTAAAACGATTGTATCAGTAATTTGTAGAGTACGTATTGGCCACTGCTGCACCCCAGTTTTCTTAAACAAAATTAGAGTTCGTGACAGCTCACTGTGTGAATGTGGGCTAGATGAAGGCACGCTGGACCACATATTCCTAAATTGCCCCATAAATAATGCTTCCTCTTTTGATCGTGTCATCTCTAAATTGAAAATTCAGACCCCAGTAAATGTTCGTCACCTTCTTTCATTCTTCCCTAATCCTCTAATTGTAAATGCTTTTATTAAATTTATTGCCTCTAATAACATTAAACTGTAGCACTTCTTCTATTTGTGTTCTATTTATGTTATATCTACTTGCATANAAAAAAAAAAAAAAAAAAAAAAAAAACAATAATTGTTTATAAATTAAATATTTTTAAATTCTCTAAAATGAGTTGCATACAATGTGAACAGATTTCAAAATATAAATGTCCTATATGCAGACAGCCTTAGTAAGTAAAACGTGCCATACTTGGAGAGATTAGGAAACAATAAGATTTTAATATCAAAATAGTACAAAATAACCCACTATTAAATGTTACAGTTGCTCAGTTGCCTGTTATAAAAGCCACAAACAGACACCATGTAATCCCCCGCCTGATCAGCCAATGCAGGCCAATGAATCAGACGATAAAGAAATAGAATATGACTATCCCACAGAAGATACAGTACCAGTTGAAAAATTAAAATTATTAGGTAAGTCGTAAACAAATCTCAAGCAAAAGGGTAGTATTTTAAGATCCTTATTTGCTGCTAGCTTCCGCCAGCGGCTTCGCCTGCTTCCCAAGGGTACTATTTCCCGTACCCGGATAAAAAATAAGCCTATATGTTATTCTGATATATAAGCTATATGTATGCCAAGTTTCATCAAAATCCGTCCAGTGGTTCCTGAGATTAGCGTGTGCAAACAGACAGACAATTTTTTTTTCGAATTGTTACTCTTTTTCTTTTCTTAATAACCCTACATATTTTGTTTTGTAACAGACACAATTTTTTTACTGTTTTATTATATATGTATAGAATAGATAATTTTGACTTACTCTTGTGTGACTTATTTACATATTTGCCACACAAGAGTAAGTCTAGTTATTTATTTATTTATTTATTATACTTTTTGCACACATATTTAAAAAACAATGTACAAAGGCGGACTTAACGCCTTAGGCGTTCTCTACCAGTCAACCTTTAGGTGGAGGTGAAATGGCATGGTAGGTGCTCAACCACTAAATGAATAAAACAGGAAAGAAAAACAAAAAACATACCAAAAAATATTCTACATATACACATAAACAATACCAATCATATATTAAAATATATATACAAACATAAATAAATAAATATAATATTAATATATATATATATAAATATAACACAAAATTAAAAGTTATAATAGTTCCTAAAGGACACTGAGGTAAAAGCTACTTTTGGAATGACAGTAATTAATTTTTGGTCAAAGGACAATGGGCAGATTGGTACACCCCACCAATAGCGATGAGATATATATCATTAGATAGGTCTTTTTAAATGGAACAATATTTACTATGACAGCTTTGCTGAAATGTTTGTCCGTTCTGAGATATAGATCAAAAACTATGCAAAATTAAGACTTAATTATCTGTTGATTTCTCAAGTTTTTAATGCCAAATCTAAGTACTACTAGTGTAAGTATTCTAAGTACTACTTGCGGTACCCGTCAGAGTCCATAATAGCTACAATGATTTAACATTTCCTCTTTGTACCTTAGGTACCCACCGTAGGTAGGTATAAATAACTGGATATTGGGCGAAATGATACACCCGACCAACAGCAATGTCATATACATCGTTGGATAGGTATTTTTAACTGGAACAACATTTACTAAGACACCTATGTATGTTGAAATGTTTGTCCATTTTTAGTTAGAGGTCAAAAACAGTGTAAAAATTAGTACCGAAAAATATTGAGAGTTAAATGGAAAATCTAAGTACTACTAGTGTAATTATTTTAAGTACGACTTTGTTGTACCCGTCAGAGTTCATAATGGCTACAAAAATGAAACATTTTCACCTCGTCCCGTAGGTACCTTATAACTGGGTATTGGTCTTAATGATACACACCCCACCAATAACAATGTCATATACATCATTGGATAGGTATTTTTAACTGGTATAACATTTACTATGACAGCTTTGTTGTAATGTTTGTCTGTTATGAGATATAGATAAAAAACAATGTAAAAATTAATACCATATAATTTGAGTACTGCCTCGTTGGTCTAGTTGTAGTCTAGTAGCATAGCCTCTTCTGTGCAAGAGGTCTCACGTTTGACTCCCGGGTCAAGCCGAAATCGCTTTGTGGGTTTTCGTAACTTTCACAAAGCAGCCTGTTGGAAGTTGGTGATTAATACAGCCGTGCATCGGAGAGCACGTTATTGTCGGTCCTGCGCCTGATCTCTCACCGGTCGTGTCGGATTGCCGTCCCATCGGGTTATGAGAGTGAGGGAATAGGGAATGCGTCTGTGTCTGCGCAAGTCCTTGTGCACTATAATATGTCCTGCGCAGCTGGCTGATCTTCTTAAACGAGAACAGCCACCGTGGCCGGCAATCGGTAAGACACCAAAATTATTTGAGATTTTATGAAAAAGTAACACTAATGTCGTTGTTTCTTATGTTGTATGTATTCAAATATTGTCATAAAAGGATAANCGGAGAGCACGTTAATGTCGGTCCTGCGCCTGATCTCTCACCGGTCGTGTCGGATTGCCGTCCCATCGGGTTATGAGAGTGAGGGAATAGGGAATGCGTCTGTGTCTGCGCAAGTCCTTGTGCACTATAATATGTCCTGCGCAGCTGGCTGATCTTCTTAAACGAGAACAGCCACCGTGGCCGGCAATCGGTAAGACACCAAAATTATTTGAGATTTTATGAAAAAGTAACACTAATGTCGTTGTTTCTTATGTTGTATGTATTCAAATATTGTCATAAAAGGATAACAAGATAAAATGGCCGATATTTTACCCCAGAAATAATAAACTAAACTGAAAAACTAACAAGAAATATTGCAATAAGACAAAAAACCAACGCATTCGAAGATGATACAAACAAGTGAATCAATAGCTGTTGATTTTCCGTACAGATGAGTAGTGCTGAACGGCCGATACAAACGGGATTTAACTGCTGCTTCAAAAATATTTTAATAGGGCTAGCTTCTAGCTGGATTAGGTGTTCCATAAAAATGTCCCTCAAAAGAGATTATTTAACTTGATTACTCTAATAACGTTGGTATTAATATTGAAACTGTTTTTTATCTATATCTTAGAACAGACAAACATTACAACAAAGCTGTTATAGTAAATGTCGTTTCAATTAAAAATACCTATCCAATGATGTATATGACATTGTTATTGGTGGGGTGTATCATTAAGACCAATACCCAGTTATAAGGTACCTACGGTACGAGGTGAAAATGTTTCATTTTTGTAGCCATTATGAACTCTGACGGGTACAACAAAGTCGTACTTAAAATAATTACACTAGTAGTACTTAGATTTTCCATTTAACTCTTAATATTTTTCGGTACTAATTTTTACACTGTTTTTGACCTCTAACTAAAAATGGACAAACATTTCAACATAGGTGTCTTAGTAAATGTTGAATACCTATCCAACGATGTATATGACATTGCTGTTGGTCGGGTGTATCATTTCGCCCAATATCCAGTTATACCTACGGTGGGCACCTAAGGTACAAAGAGGAAATGTTAAATCATTGTAGCTATTATGGATTCTGACGGGTACCGCAAGTAGTACTTAGAATACTTACACTAGTAGTACTTAGATTTGGCATTAAAAACTTGAGAAATCAACACATAATTAAGTCTTAATTTTGCATAGTTTTTGATCTATATCTCAGAACGGACAAACATTTCAGCAAAGCTGTGATAGTAAATATTGTTCCATTTAAAAAGGCCTATCTAATGATATATATCTCATCGCTATTGGTGGGGTGTACCAGCTTTCATATATTTCTGCCTATGTCCTTTACAGAACAATCTACAGAATTGAAAAAGTGTTTGGAGAATCCCCATGTGAGAGAGATCCTAGAGCTTCTGGACAAGTCACCACACCCTGATGACATGATGAAGGAATACATGCAAGAACCCATATTCACTGAATTTGTTGATGCTTGTTTGAAAGTTGTACAGCCACAAGAAGATTCTGATATATAAAATAAATCGAAGTTAAAGTTGAACTTTGTTTTTATTGTCATGATTTAACAGACATTTCAAATTATATATTTTTTTTATATATTTCAAACATGAATTTACTTTTTATTAACATTGAATTTCAGACCAAATAGCATGAGCGTAATAAAATTATTCTACTTTTTATCAGATGCAGGAAAATTGAACTTGGAATGCAGGTGAAACTGGAAACACCTCTTTCTAGGGTTCTGTACGCAAAGGATAAAACAGGATCTTATTAATAAGCCTCCGCTGTCTGTCTCCAGGCTGTATCCCATAAACCTTGATAGCTAAAAGTTGAAATTTTCACAATTGATATATTTCCATTGCCACTATAACAACAAATACAAAAAAAAATATTAAGGGGGTATACAATGATGGTGTTTTCATAGATACCTACTGGTATGGAACCCTTCGTGCGCGAGTCCAACCTGCACTTGTTCGGTTTTATCAAGTCGCAAAGGATCAGAGTCAGATTATTTACCAAAGAAAAAGGTTCAGTGCCCTCTAATAGTCATGGAGGCTTAGGTTTAGGGTATGCTCAAAACTAAATTAATTAAAAACTGATTAGAAAATCAAACATTTCATTTTATTGAAACAAACAGAAATGATTCATAATTTCTTACAAAAATACACTTTCTTTTAAATATCACCTAAAGCAGCTCGCAGTAAATTTTCAAATTCTAAAGATTTCTGTTTTCCTTCCTCAATTTTTTTTTCGAGCTGTTTGACAGCTTCTGCACAGTTGCTGTATTTGGATATGCTCTCATCTGTATCCTTTATAGTTTCATCGACTAGTGTGCGATCCTTGTCTTCTAACATTAGATATTCCAATGAATCCATTTCTATCTTTCGACGCTTAGCTTCTATATAAAAATCAATATCATCCTCATACTCTAAAGCTTTGTGCTTCATTTCAGTTACGACATTCACTTCATACAACCAAAGTGCACTACGATAATCTTCCATACAAGATTTCTCATAAACTGCAAACCGATTTTCGAAATTCTTCAGTCTGCTAATCTTTTCATAAACGATTATATTCATAAAGTCTAAAAGATTATATTGAGCGAAACATCTGTTGAAATCCTCACGTGGCATTGTTATATCCGCGAGTTCATTTGGCAACACTGCTACAACTCTACACAACACTTCTTCAGGGTTCTCAAACCAGCCTATCTGATTGCAATAGCTACTCATTTGCTCTTGCATACTTATTGCATTTACGGGGTTAAACTCCGATGAAGGATTAGGCAATTTCAATTGATTCATAATCCTTTTGATTGCTGCAACATTATCAGCAGTCTTGGCACTACTTGGAATAAACTCATGAGGCTTTGGATAAGGAGATGTACTATCCAAATACTGCTGAAACTCTAATGGAAATGATGGGTAATTAAATAGATCTTCATTTGTTATGGCCTTTGTTAAATTATCCACAGCCATGTTGTAGCAGTTAATTAATTTGTATAAATCCCTTATAACAACATTCATACGGTTATCTTTTTCTATCCTTAATCTACACCAAATTTCATTTCCAAGATATCTCTGACAGATAGATTTCAAGTAATCTATTTCCAGTGGTGGAGTTTGTGGGAATTTTTTCGCCAACCATTTCATAGCACTCTTGGAAGATACATTCAATGATTCATGAACATTTTGCGAATCTATAATAAATATCTTATAAGCTGCTATAATATTTCTTTGTGCAAGATTTGACAAAACGACTTCCACTCTGTGCTGAACAACTTCCATTTTTGGAATGATGACGGCGACTGGAACCACTTGATATGGATATTTGTGTTTGAGAGTACTTTCAATTGTCTCCAATAGATCGTTATCATTCTCGGTGGCGTAAAAAAGCAAGGCATTCGCGCCTTCAATAGCCTCATTACCATTCATCTCTTTGTCTTTACTGATCAAACTAACAGATATAGCAAAATCCATCAAATGATTCCAAGAGTGCTTCCCAACATGTATCAATGTGTCAGAAACTTCATGCTGTTTCTTATCACTGAAAACATCCAATAACCATTTTTCAATGTTAATCTTTTTGTGTAACCATTTCATTCCACCAGGAGACACAAGAGTCACTTTCCAAAAGAAACATTTATCATATGGATAGCTTATTTGTTTCATTCTCTTCAAAAGAGGTGACCTAATTATTTCCATGATGTTATACGGTTCAGGGGTTGGCAATTGTCTTAGTTCCCCAGTAAACTTGTAACCCTTATGAATAGCATTCATATTTTTTAATGCAGCATTTTCAACAAATCGTCTCAAATACGATGCCTCTTCTATTGGAGTTTTACGAGTTAACCAAACAGGGGTATCCTCCAAGAGATCTCGCCTCTTTATGTTTCTTTTGTATTGTTTCCTCCACACATAAAACCATTTCTTCATAATGCGTTGTGTTAAAAATATCTCAGCCTTCAATTCAGACTCGGATATCTCTTTGGATAAATTCGTTACTATTTCATCTGTTACTGTATTAGCAAAATGCATTAAACTATTAAACTTATCCAACTCTTCATGTAATATACTGTTCACAATTGGATCATTTACTTCAGTTATAAGCTCTTCAACAAGCTCAGCTGATTCTTTTTCAACTCTTTCTTTGAATTTCTGTTCTTCTTCTGCCTTGCGTCTTAATTCAGCCTTCTTCTCTTCTTCCAATTTCCTCTTAAGTTCCTCTTGTTTCCTTTGCTCTTCCTTCTTGCGTTTTTCTTCCTGCAACCTGAGCTCTTCTTGCCTTTTTCGTGCTTCTTCTTGCTTTTTCCGTGCTTCTTCTTTACGCCTTTCTTCCTCTTGTCGCTGCATTTCTATTCTCCGCATTTCCTCTTCTTTTCTTATTTTTTCTTGCAACAGTCTCTCCTCTTCCTTTCGAATTCGTTCAGCGTTAAGACGCTGAAGCTCTGCCTGTTTCTGTTCTTCATCCTCGTTTTGATTAAATTCGTAAATAGATGGAGTATCCGTTGGTGGTATTGAATTTAAAATATTGTCAGCAACGGTTTGTGCTTTATTTTTGGATTGAAAGATAGAGTAGTTCTTACTATCAGTACCATTAGGAGGTGGGATGATTGCACTTTTGAAGAGACTTCCTGGCGACAATTTACTAGTTGACGCCTCGCCATTAGCGAATATTGACGGCTTCGATTGATCTTCTGCATTTCCAGGTTTTGTAAACAAGTTTTTGCTTTCTGTTTGCTTACCAAAACCACCGAAAATATTTGTTGGAAGCTTGTCTTCAGTTCCCGATGGCGGGACCGACTTTGCAAATATATTTGCACCTTTTTCAAAAGCCGTTGGCTTGTCAGGTTTTGAGAAGATATCAGTCTTACTGCTAGCAAATATATTCTTACTATTAAATAATGGTTGTGGTTCTGTGACTTTTTCTTCTTTTGCTGAGAATAAATTCTTAGGCATAGTACCTGTGAATAAATTTTTAGAAAGCTTTGTTTGAACTGGCTGCCCAAACACAGATTGTGGTTCAGGTTTCTTGAATATATTATCTTCAGGTTTTGTACTTTTAAATAGAGGTTCTGAGTTTTGATCTTTATCGTTGTTTAAGTTTCCAAATATATTTTTAGTTACCGGAACATTAGTATTTTCGATTTTTCTAGTGAATAAATTAGGA
This sequence comes from Heliothis virescens, assembly GCA_002382865.2. Classification (NCBI taxonomy): domain Eukaryota; kingdom Metazoa; phylum Arthropoda; class Insecta; order Lepidoptera; family Noctuidae; genus Heliothis; species Heliothis virescens. Next base: position 5,205,556 of record NWSH02000525.1, on the reverse strand, counting down.
GCTACGGTTTCTTGTGGTTTAGAAAACGAGAATATACTTTTAGTATCTTCAATCTTTTCCGGCGAATTTTTGATAATATCCGTTGATGCTACGGGAATAGCCGGTTTAAATTGAAACTGCTTGGCTTCATTGAAGGCAGGGGGTGGTTTCATGAATATTGCATTTACTGGAGCACTGAATTTTTGTTGCTGCTTTGGACTTGTAGATACTATATCAGGCTTGATGAAAACATGCGGTTTGGTTTCTGGTCCTTGTGCCCTTACTTCCATCACATGTGTTTTTCCCTGAGATAATCTTTGTNAGTGAATAAATTAGGAGCTACGGTTTCTTGTGGTTTAGAAAACGAGAATATACTTTTAGTATCTTCAATTTTTTCCGGCGAATTTTTAATAATGTCCGTTGATGCTACGGGAATAGCAGGTTTAAATTGAAACTGCTTGGCTTCATTGAAGGCAGGGGGTGGTTTCATGAATATTGCATTTACTGGAGCACTGAATTTTTGTTGCTGCTTTGGACTTGTAGATACTATATCAGGCTTGATGAAAACATGCGGTTTGGTTTCTGGTCCTTGTGCCCTTACTTCCATCACATGTGTTTTACCTTTCTGTCTTTGAATTTCTGCTTTGAGAGTCTGTATATCTTTGTTGCTGTCATTCAATGTGTTGTAGCCCTGATCGCTTGCAGTTAGAGCACTTTCCTTTAGCCTCCCATCTGGGTTAAAACTGGTATACAAAATGTGACGACTATACTCAGCACTTGGCAGTTGTCCACCAGCAATAATTTCGCCGACTGTGAGTTTCCTTTTCGATTCAATTAGATTAATAGATCTTGAAGTAGGATAAGGGTCACTGTCTTCAATAAATTGATTTCTATCTAATATTATTGTGATTTCGCCATCACAGTCCTCAGTTCTAGCTAGTCTGAGGCCGTAATGATTGATGAACGATTTCAAGTTTTCTATTGTTTCAAAAGCAAGCGAGTTCATCATTTCTTCGGCAGGGTAGCGAGAACCTCCTCTAGGAGCGTAAGCTTTAACAATTCTGGCGAGAGCTCTTGCTCGTACGTCGTTGAAGTAGCGCAATAGAATACACGCTTGGAGGTACGTCGCTTCTTCTTTCACTAGGCGGAAGAATCTCACATAGTTGTTATTGTCTATAGCATTAAACACTTTGATAGCGAAGATTATGGGCGCCGATTTCTGTATCTCTATTGGCAGTTGTTTGATCTGTGGAAATCACAAAATAAATGATGGTTAAATAAACTGTATGTTACATTCATTATTAATAGATAGGGCAATTCAAGTGTACTTACCTCCCACCAAAAGTTAGCATCACCGAGATTTAGTAGAGCAACATATCCTCTAAATTCTGCTTCTCTAGGCTTTTGTTCAGGGCCCACATCAGCATACATATGCTTAAGGGTTTGCAGACATTTTGTGAGGTTGTCTGTATTCAGCTTTTGATCAAACTGCGTGTGTTCGAGGTCTGCAAGTCGAGCGGCGCAGTGCGCATGAAATCGCGCGCACATTTCCACCAAGCAAATGGACTCTGGAAATTCAAAGATTTTGTTAGGAAGTACATAATTAAGGGAAATAAAAATGTATGTAAACATTTTTTGTCTACCAATCTTTACCTGCACAACACAGAGCCTGCTGTGTTATGTCTTTCCTGATACCGCGGAAACGATCCCACATAAAATGGAACCAATCAGCCAATGAGACCTGAAAGAAAATATTATATTTTACTAAATTACTTAACATGACAGATATGTATTTTTTATCTCGTAGTAAAATTACCTCTATTCTTTAATCTTAATATTGAGAATTATTTTTTTTAGCCTCAATTCGGAAATTCTGTTATTATATATGACCTGTCTCTTAGTATCGGCGATCTCGTGCAGCAGATATGCGCAGGTGCGCATGAGCACGGGCGCCGGCCGCAGCTCGAAGCACATGGGGATCTCCTGGTCGGCCGAGCTGCGGCTGTATTGCTTCACCGCGCGCCACGCCTCCAGCTCCCCGTCTGACTCCACTACTGTTTCTAACGTCATAACCTTCAAAAATAATACGAAATTAGGAACACATGACCCCTAAAAATATTACGAAATTAGGAACACATGTAAGTGAGATACTTGCAAGGAAAGTTCGTGGGAAAATGTTTTGG
>NWSH02000525.1:5185376-5202436 GCA_002382865.2 Heliothis virescens | reverse complement strand
GAGAAATCTCAATAGTTGTTATTGTCTATAGCATTTAAACACTTTGATTAGCGAGATATGGGCGCGCGATTTCTGTATCTCTAGTTGGCAGTTGTTGATCTGTGGAAAATCACAAAAAATAAATGATGGTTAAAAAACTTATGTTACATTCATATTAATAGATAGGGCCAATTCAAGTGTACTTACCTCCCACAAAAGTAGGCATCACCGAAATTTAGTAGAGCAACATATCCTTCTAAATTCTGCTTCTCTAGGCTTTGTTTCAGGGCCCACATCAGCAACATATGCTTAAGGGTTGCAGACATTTTGTGAAGTTGTCTGTATTCAGCTTTTTGAATCAAAATGCTGGTTTCAGGTCTGGCAAGTCGAGCGCGCTGCCTAGTGCGCATGAAATCGCGCGCACATTCCACCAAGCAAAATGGACTCTGGAAATTCAAAGATTTTGTTAGAAGTACATAATTTAAGGGAAAAAAATGATATGTAAACTTTTTTGTTTCTACCAATCTTGTACCTGCACAACCACAGAGCCTGCTGTGTTATGTCTTTCCTGATTACCCGCGGAACCGATCCACATTAAAATTGAACCAAATCAGCCAATGGAGACCTGAAAGAAAATATTATATTTTACTAAATTACTTAACATGACAGATATGTATTTTTTATCTCGTAGTAAAATTACCTCTATCTTTAATCTTAAATTGAGAGATTATGTTTTTAGGCTCAATTCTGGAAATTCTGTTATTATAGTAGGACCGTTCTTCTTAGTATCGGCGATCTCATTGTGCATCAGTATGCGCAGGTGCGCATGAGCACGGCGCCGGCGCAGCTCGAACACATGGGGATTCTCCTGGTTCGCCGAGCTGCGGCTGTATTGCTTCACGCGGCCACGCCTCCAGCTCCCCGTCTGACTCCACTACGTTTCTAACGTTCATAACCTTCAAAAATAATACGAAATTAGGAAAACACCTGACCCCAAAAATATACACGAGAATTAGGAAACATGTAAGTGAGATACTTGCAGGAAAGTTCGTGGGAAAATGTTTTGGCGTGAAATTCGTTCATTGCCTCACATTATACAATAATTTTTGGAATGCTGGGCCACAAAAAGTATATTTCTTGCCGAATAACACAGTCACAGTTGACTGTTAAATTTAACAATATTTTCTAGAACGGATTCCTGCTACTGATGTTCCGTGCTTGTCTATGCAATAGCTCTTTCTCTGGGCACATATCTTGACAGGTACCTATTGTGGCACCACCCACTTTAATACGGGAACCAGCTCCACCCCAAGCCCTCAGAATCCTTTAAAAACCAAATAAGTTCATATATAGTGAAACAAGAATATAAATAAAAATATTACACAATAATAAGCATTCTAAAGATGGACCACTTTACCTATCTCTTGCATCTAGAATTCTCCATTGCTCATCAGGAGTCAAGGAAACCTTGGTTCGTAGCTGGTTCAGTTCTGTTGCTGCCTCCTGGGTGCTCAGGGTTGTTTGTGTGGTCACTATTACCGGAGCTTCAATGTCAGCTGGTTGCGCACTACATATACAAACATTCACATAAAATATCTTAGTACTGTTATTATACTGACATGTGTTAAGCACTTAAGCATAATAAAAAGCTTCAAGTTCAGAGTTCAAGGTCAATCTTCAGATAGTTTGAATCATTTAGATCGAAAATATTGGATAAACTTACACTACAAGCTTCTTCTCTCGTACTGGAAGTTTTTTCTTCAATGGAGTCTGTTTCAGTGGTCTTGCTGGTATCCTCAACTTTGACGGTGGGGTTTTAGGCTCAGGCTCAACATCCATGGCTAAGAATAAACAAACATTTAACATATTTCAGCAGCTTTTCAAGACTTTCTTGTACAAAATGAATGTTTGTAATTTTACATACATTTTTGCCGAGTGACTCTGTATGTTGGTGCTCCACCCATAGCTGATAGTTCCTCCTCAACATCAGAATCAGGCACCCAGTCTGGATCATCATCTTTCCTGCTGCTGCGTCTTCGCCTTATTTATTAATAAGTATTAAAATCACAGTTATATTTTGTTATCAATGTACAAAAAAATTACAAGAGGAAAAGAATAACAATAGCAAACTATTAACATGAATAAGTGATAGTAACAGATAAGATTGGCTTCATGACTCATAATGTTTACAAAGTTTTCAAGAATAGGTACACAACATATTGTGCAATATTGTTTTGCATACTTACACCCTCGCTTGACGTCGAGTAACATCAAACATGAAGCCATCATAAGCACCAGCATTTAGCACGGCCCGCTCAGCAGAGCTCGGCTGGTCATACTCTATGATACAAATGTGACGCTTCGGGAACAGCCTGATCTTCTGTACACGTCCAAACTTGCTGAAGTGCTTCTTAGCTGCAGCGGCATCAAACAGACTGTCTGGGACATTTGAGCACCTGCAATTAAATGAAGGTGTTCAAAAGAGTGATCGTCACACAGAATTGTTTAAAACAGTTATAGGTAAAGTGTATACAAATCAAGATAAAGTGCATATTTAAAGATGGCTATCTTGATTTTAATGTTTGCATTTCACATTCACAAAACGATAGGCAAAGTTAGATTTTATCTCCAGTAACAATGATAATAAAGTATTTCATGGAGGGTATGTCTACAAAAACAAAACTCACGTGACAGATGTTTTGGGATTGATGATAGCATCCTGTAATGGACTTTTCAGTTTTTTACGAGGACTTGTAGCAGACTGCATGTTCAGTTTACTTATTTTCTCCTTCAGAGCACCATGAGAACGATGTTATTTACGGAGATTGCAGATCAAACACATGAGGTCACCGATTGCGTCTCGTTTGTGTATTACAAAATTAGTTTGCAGAGTTTTACACCTTCAAATAGAATTAATTTGAAAATTTGATTTGTTTTTACTGTGTTTAAGTATCTTGAATACAGATATAAACGCAAAAATACTGAATTGAATACATTTCACAAATAAATGAACAAGCACTTGACTGACATTGACAGTTTGACAGCGTCGGTTATATAAATAAACCACAGACTGCATACGTAGTCCACAGATCTTAATTTGTCCACAGACAATAAGTGTGTAGAGTTGCACGCCTCGTGCGAGACGGGATCTCGGGTTCGATTCCCGGGTCAGCCCAAAGTCGCAAAGAATTTTATAATCTATCACAAAGCAGCCCGGACTCTGGAAATTGGTTATTGATACATCCGTGCACCACATCAGAGAACACATAAATGTATGCGCATTATAATATATCGCGCATCTGGCTTATTTCTTTAATCAGAGCAGCCGCCATGGCCGACAATCGGTTAGGACTCCATTATTATCCATGTGTTGAGAAAATAGTTGTATTTAATCTACCGGCATCGCTAGCAAAGGTCTCAGACTTTTTATCAACTGAAAGCAAGGTAACTTTTCAGGTAAGTTTTTTTAGTCAATCCGGTAGATATCTAGTCTAGAGAAACTAAAATTGAAACATCACTATTTAGCCAAAAAACTGTTTTACAGTTTGGCAGAAGTATTATTTATTTTGTGTAAACGATGTCATTATATGAATAAACGCTCTTTCGTTTCAAAAATAAATAAATGTACTAATATGAAGTTTTTTTTCATTTTGGTGTAGGTATATAAATTGTATTAGTTAGATAAGTAAAATTAATATGCCTATAGTAGTTAGTTGTTTTGCACAACTTAGATCCATTTTATATCCTTTCAGATTAAAACTGTGCTTATAGGTTATAACCGTGTAATAATAATTATGTTTTTAAGTTTTGGTATCAAATAACTATGAAGGTTTTACCTAAAAGTGTAACCATAAGCTTTAAACAACCTCTTATTATCCTTATTAATCCTAAGAAATCGTATGAAAGTAACTCTGTTTGTCATACTTACACAGAAAAGCACCTGAACTGATTGAAAAATGTGGCTGAAGATAGCTTTAGTCTTTAGAATGTAAGTGAAACCGTGGGATGTACCGAGTCATCTATTATTATCGTCACTTAAGTATATATCTATTAGCACAAAACATGTTTAGAGCATTGGATATCAAGAAAAGTTTGTTGTTTAAAATTTCATATCCTATAACGGTTCAATACCCCTTTCTAAACCGACTTTAATAACATTCAGTCTCACTCCTCTAAGATGTAACTTTAATATCATCCTCCTGCATAACTACCGAACCTCAAAAGCTCTTCTCACTTATCTTTTCTTAAAACTTTTCCCATCTTCTTTCCCTAAAGTGAGTTACAACCCTGAGAGATTAACTCTGGGAATACTGCCTACGTTGACGAAATATACAGTCTTTTCTTACGAACATGAGATGATAAACACCTAGAGTAGTGCGTCAGCATTAAAGATCATATTATGTGACGACAATTGTGGCGGTGACCGCGGATGATGTAACCGCTCACCACATTCCGTCGCGCAAAACGCGCCGCAGTTCCGGAACATGCCGGATGTACCTGTCACTTTCTAACTCTGCAACGTTGTTTTGGCAATTTTGCCTCACTAGGCTGTCAATGGGCATTAGCTATAGCAGCTATAACTATTGCGTGCTAGGCAGTGGTGGACTTAATGAGTATTTTTCCTGTAGTCCAATGAAGCCTCATTAAGAAGACATACATGGGACGTGGCAATGGTCAGGCATTGCAATACCAATTAGCAAAGCTCCATGCTCATGCGCCATGCAAGCTCCATCTCCTGCATCCAATTTGATAATGAATCCTGATTCAACGATGGAACACACCAGCGACCATCGACACTGCAATGTCCAAAATTGACACGATTGTGTCTTTGTAGTGTAAATTGGAGAACGAACTTCTCAGAAGTGGTATAAAATAAATGTTTTTTTAACGTTTCCTTTATTTTTTTAGTTACGCTCTGGTAGAAAGTTTATTGCAGAGAAGTTTTATAGCAAAGTGGGGTAGTTATGTGAGTAATTATCAGCTACCGTTAATCATAAAGTTATTATGCTTTTCCCGGTTTCGCGAGCCATGCCAGTGTTACCTCTCAGGCGATTGAGTGCCTACTTACTTAGTACATACCAATATAGACTATGAAACTAACTGAGTACCTCACTTTAGCTACAGGTTTAATTTGGATATACAAAGACTAGTTAGACTCCTTGGCAAACATTTTTATGACCCGGCTTTATTATCCAGCTCATCAACAGCAAATATGAATAAATATGTTAATCCGCAATTAGAGTAAGAGGCGTTTAGGCGTTCCTATGGTGAGCTCTGCGGTGATTCACCTCGGTTCGTGACGTCATCGCTATAAATTCGGGTGTCACATTCCGTTGGCAGGCGCATGCGGTTATATAAAAGAAAGTGGCGCGGCCGCGCGGCGACCTTGCTCGGTGAAAGGCGTGGCGCAAGTGGCACAGCCGGAACTCGCTCTTCCCACGGACCGATCCCGCGCCTCTCGCCCGCCATGCCGTTATGCGCTCGCGCAACTTTCGGTAACCGGTTTGATGTTAGCGAAAAAAATGCACTAGGCACGCTTGGGCCGGTGCCAGTTTAGTGGATTCAGAGCGGTGGACATAAAACACAAAATGTTTCAAATTATCTGCGTCGTTATCTACGTGAAAGCTTGTTCGGGTACAAATAAATTTCAAATCTCACTCTCTAAGAAAATTGGCGTTGAAGGCTAATATTTCTAATTACGAGGACTTTTCTAATTATTACATTTGAACACTCCACATCCACTCATACTATAACACCATTTCAGTGTTGTAGTTTAAATTGCATAACTCAGGTAGCCTCCACTTTTTATTTGCAATAGATAAGCTTTTCTACAGCTACACTGCGGTGTGATAAAAGTGATAATAGAGCTTCAATAATAGGTACGAAATATGTAATAGCGACTAGCTCATGATTAAACTGTCCGATCTATATCTAGACAAATCGATTAACTCAAATAGTGCAACTACAGAGCAGAAGGTCCTGTGTTCGACTCCAGTCGTAGACTGCACTAACTGGGTGTAAACTGCACCAATAGCTGCAACCTTAGCTACCAGCTAAAACATTATACTTTGGGTGATTTTTGCCCGCATTTTCGTCATGTAGCGCCTTTTCTCTCTATTTGCTTGTTTTGAAGTCCTGTGATGAAGTTTTATCAAAATTAATCCAGCGATTTAATCGTAACAACGTCACAGACAGGCAGGCACAACAACTTTCTCATTTAGTCATATCTTTGGTTCAGATTTAGCAGACCTTCACGGATTTTAAGTCAATGAGAGAAATCTGCAACGACCTTGGGTTCTTGCAAAATGATCAATGAAATGTGTGCTGACAAGTACTGGTTAGCTCAGCAACAGTAAAATTACTAAGATATATTGTTTTGTTAGCACTGTTTTTACCATGTGAGTTCACGGACACGTCATGTGTTGTTACGCGTCATCACTTCATATGCTATGGAAAACTGTCGATATTTTCAATCTTTACCAGAAAACCACTTACTGCGGAATTCAATTATCTATCTATCTCTGGATTTGCTTACTAAAGATAGGTTTCTGACATTACTTGTATGGGGCTTATGTCAAAATTCTATCTCTAGTAAGCAAATCCAGAGATAAATAGAATATTGGAAACGGCCGTTAGTGAAAACTAATTTTTTTGTAAAGTAATTCCTTTAAATTTTTAGTTCGTGTTTGTCCAGATCTCTGTAAATCACCTCTTGAGAGTTAGTACTGAAATCTTTCAACTTATTATTTTTGATGATCGCGATATCAAGATGAGGTTCATTGTAATTTGTGTGTGTGCGTGTGTATGTGTTTTAAATAAAATGAAATAAATACCTATTTATTTTATTTATAATCGAACATACGACAAAACCCATTAAAAACATCTAAAAGTTTCCACTTGCTTAGGTATTACGTAACATTATCTTAATAGACCTATTTTGACTGTTAGCGTCGAAACTTACCAATTTTTTTATCTTCTATTTAAAATACACTTGCCTAATTTAAAATCAGTTGAGTGTTCAGCAAAAACACGTCACTATTCACGATTGTTAGACACGTTTTCCTGGTAGAATTTACCAGACAATACGATACATATAGGTACGTTTAGAAACCGATAGTTAACTTCGACTGACAGACAACAAAGTCAATTCCTATTAAGTTATCTCAGCCTCGGTCTCAAGTGTCGGGCCATTCGTAAGATACTTGTTTCGCAGTAATAATTGAACAAACCATAAAGTCATATTTGAAGACCAATCAAGGTCATTTACAAATATTAAAGGTATCTGGTTATCGTATTCACCAATAGTGACTTCATGCTCAACTAGGTATTTTCTTATTGAAGGCATTTCGTATAATGCATTTTTGCAACGAGTGTTTATTAACGTTTATATCAGAAGGAAGGCTGTATTCANATGTTAGCGAAAAAAATGCACTAGGCACGCTTGGGCCGGTGCCAGTTTAGTGGATTCAGAGCGGGGGACATAAAACACAAAATGTTGCAAATTATCTGTGTCGTTATCTACGTGAAAGCTTGTTCGGGTACAAATAAATTTCAAATCTCACTCTCTAAGAAAATTGGCGTTGAAGGCTAATATTTCTAGTTACGAGGACTTTTCTAATTATTACATTTGAACACTCCACATCCACTCATACTATAACACCATTTCAGTGTTGTAGTTTAAATTTCATAACTCAGGTAGCCTCCACTTTTTAATTGCAATAGATAAGCTTTTCTACAGCTTCACTGCGGTGTGATAAAAGTGATAATAGAGCTTCAATAATACAAAATATGTAATAGTGACTAGCCCATCGATCTATATCTAGACAAATCGATTAACTCAAATAGTGCAACTACAGAGCAGAAGGTCCTGTGTTCGACTCCAGTTGTAGACTGCACTAACTTGGTGTAAACTGCACCAATAGCTGCAGCCTTAGCTACCAGCTAAAACATTATACTTTGGGTGATTTTTGCCCGCATTTTCGTCATGTAGTGCCTTTTCTGTCTATTTGCTGGTTTTGAAGTCCTGTGATGAAGTTTTATCAAAATTAATCCAGCGATTTAATCGTAACAACGTCGCAGACAGGCAGGCACAACAACTTTCCCATTTAGTCATATCTTTGGTTCAGATTTAGCAGACCTTCACGGATTTTAAGTCAATGAGAGAAATCTGCAACGACCTTGGGTTCTTGCGAAATGATCAATGAAATGTGTGCTGACAAGTACTGGTTAGCTCAGCTACAGTAAAATTACTTAGATATATTGTTTTGTTAGCACTGTTTTTACCATGTGAGTTCACGGACACGTCATGTGTTGTTACGCGTCATCACTTCATATACTATGAAAAACTGTCGATATTTTCAATCTTTACCAGAAAACCACTTACTGCGGAATTCAATGATCTATCTATCTCTGGATTTGCTTACTAAAGATAGGTTTTTGACATTACTTGTATATGGCTTATGTCAAAATTCTATCTCTAGTAAGCAAATCCAGAGATAAATAGAATATTGGAAACGGCCGTTAGTGAAAACTAAATTTTTTGTAAAGTAATTCCTTTAAATTTTTAGTTCGTGCTTGTCCAGATCTCTGTAAATCACCTCTTGAGAGTTAGTAGGTACTGAAATCTTTCAACTTATTATTTTTGATGATCGCGATATCAAGATGAGGTTCATTGTAATTTGTGTGTGTGCATGTGTATGTGTTTTAAATAAAATGAAATAAATAAGTACCTATGTATCTTCTACTATCTATAATCGAACATACGACAAATCCAATTAAAAACATCTAAAAGTTTCCACTTGCTTAGGTATTACGTAACATTATCTTTTTAGACCTATTTTGACTGTTAGCGTCGAAACTTACCAATTTTTTATCTTCTCTTTAAAATACATTTGCCTAATTTAAAATCAGTTGAGTGTTCAGCAAAAACACGTTACTATTCACGATTGTTAGACACGTTTTCCTGGTAGAATTTACCAGACAATACGATACATGTACGTTTAGAAACCGATAGTTAACTTCGACTGACAGACAACAAAGTCAATTCCTGTTAAGTTATCTCAGCCTCGGTCTCAAGTGTCAGGCCATTCGTAAGATACTTGTTTCGCAGTAATAATTGAACAAACCATAAAGTCATATTTGAAGACCAATCAAGGTCATTTACAAATGGGCTGCGGGTTGTTCGAAAGAGTTACCGCGGCCCTGGCACAAAAGGGCTCCCGAAGGAACACGGTGGGTTTTAGTCAGTAAAAGTCTGACACTCCCTTCCGCTGTCACCCACAGCGGGAGGGGTCATACTGATGATTTCCCATCGATATAAAAAAAAAAAAGGTCATTTACAAATATTAAAGGTATCTGGTTATCGTATTCAGCAATAGTGACTTCATGGTCAACTAGGTATTTTCTTATTGAAGGCATTTCGTATAATGCATTTTTGCAACGAGTGTTAATTAACGTTTATATCAGAAGGAAGGCTGTATTCGTGTGTTTCAAGCGAGGAGGCTTGAAACTGTGCAAGAGAGACGGAGTATAGCGATGTTCATAGTCGTGCTGGCCTAGAATTCAGACAATTTCCGATTGCCACGGTCGGGCCGGGCGGGGAGGCGGCATCGCCTAGCAACAGATAGACGCGATCGGCGCACACGCTTACAAGTAAGGAAAATTGACTTTATATTGACCCCGCAGCTTGTTTATTTCGCAAATATTATAAGTGAAACTATGTAGGAAGTATAAAAACTTCATTTCCAATTGCTAATTGAGTCTGGTAAAATTAAATGTCTACCTTGATCAAAAGCTTTTGCAAAGAATACAATTAGATATTAAATCGTGGACAATAATAATTAATAATGATAAGTTTGATACTTTCTAATTATGACCATAAGTAAGATCAAAGCGTACCTAAGTATTTTTGAATCATACGTAACTCGAACCCACTGAATAGATACAGCGTGTAGTAACAGCAGCTTTGGCTCCAGCCAACAGACGAGGTAACGGTGAAGACAATTTACAGCTTGAAACTTTACAGCGCACAAGTACAAGGTCAATTAAAATGAAGAAATAAATAATTGAAATCGTCTTATATCAACGCATTGTTGATTTCAGTCAAGATCTAGGACAATTTATTAGACCGATACAGTTTGTGATATCATATCTAATCAGGGTAGACAATACTAGATTGCTAACACTATTCATAAAAACGGAGTCCTTCAAATGCTACCAGAACCCTACTTTTCAGGAACCTGTAAAGTGAGTAAATCTAGATTATTCTCATAACTGCAAGACAATATGAATTATTCAAGTATTACTTGCCACGGCAGCAACACCACGCCACATGCACTTTAAAACTTCGCACATGGCAAAGAATTATTTTAAAACATTTTTTGTTGAGATCACAACGGATGCGCGTCCAACATGTGGTCTTAAACATAATCTGTAGTAAAGGAAGATGTAGAATGTACAGGATTGTCAAAGTTTTATCATCAGAGCAGTTCACCTGGTCCGGCGCAGGCTTTGAACAGTACGGAGCGGTCGGTGGCGCGTGCGGCGGCCGCGAACCCGGATGCGGCCGGATGACGTAACGCAGCCTTCACTCCCCCGCGCCCCGGCCCCTGCCCGCTCACTCCACGACAACCTCGCCCCCCTTGCTGCACCCACCTCTTCGTGTCTGGTCGACCGTCTGAGCCGACATTGCCGCGCTTTGATCTCATGTTAGCCTGTCTTGTCAATGCTCTACTTATTTAATTAATCCCTTATACGGAGTTAGAGGACCGATAGACGGTTCCTGGGTGTAACTATCTGAGAACAGACACAACATACAGTTACATTTCCTCTGATTATGGTAAGATAGATTGCTATCTACTACAAACAGAAGGGGTGAACATTAACATTGTTGGGCTATTGAAAGATGTGTGCGCTCATATAATGTAAATCCTGAAACGCGTATTATATGTATATCTAAGGGTTTTATCTTTTATTGTCTTTTACATAAGTATTGCTGACTAACTATACGGATTAGGACACAATAAGTATTATTTGCATCCAGGAAGACTGGAAGCTGGCCCCAAAATAGTTGGGAACAGGCTAGGCAGATTAAGAAGTGATATTTGAGTCCAATATTGTAAAAAAACTAGTCCTGAAATCCGCGAGTTTTTATATTCGACGTTTTGAAAGAAAGATTAAAAACTATGGAAGTGTAAATATTAATAAAAACAAAAATATGATTACGTACTATTAAAATTAAGTAAGGAAAAATATTCAATGGCTTGCCCATTACAAAGATTAAAGTAGCTCAATATTTTACGCGATTGTAAGCGATAGTCTGCCAGAAAATTATTCTGAGTCTAATTAGCGAACATGCCTCAAAATATAATTATTACTTGAAATTATAAAGCGTCGGCTACCGTCACGGTCTGTGACCGGGACGTCGACGTCCTACATTATGCTTTTAATTATTTTTTTAGTTTTCATTTCATTTTATGACCCGTCTTTATATGAACATAAAGTTTAAAAACTCTGTGTGATTTATACAATATTATCACACTGTAGTGTAAAACTGTAACGTAAATTGAATTGTTGTGTTCATCCTTTTCTATAATATAAATTAACAATCAACGGATGTGGTTCAGAACACTATGCACATATATAATACTAGCTTCTGCCCGCGACTTCGTACGCGGAACATGTCGCTTATGCCAGCGATAACGGGTCGTCAAAATGAAAGATCTTAAACGTCTGATGTCGAATTCTAAGAGCCCGGGGAAATGACAGGTTGCGCGAGACGATTCGAGATGTTTCAGACTTATCATACCATACCATTGCATTGCATTGACTGCCTTTTTAGAATGTATGGACAACGCCATCTGTCGGTAAAACTGAACACTTATCGGAGCTAGTTACGCGCGAGAAAGCTACATAGAGCAGTCCGTGTGAAAAACAGCGACACCGTTATACAACGAAGGGCAGAAACAGCTTTAATTTCATCGATTTAGCTTNCATAAGTATTGCTGACTAACTATACGGATTAGGACACAATAAGTATTATTTGCATCCAGGAAGACTGGAAGCTGGCCCCAAAATAGTTGGGAACAGGCTAGGCAGATTAAGAAGTGATATTTGAGTCCAATATTGTAAAAAAACTAGTCCTGAAATCCGTGAGTTTTTATATTCGACGTTTTGAAAGAAAGATTAAAAACTATGGAAGTGTAAATATTAATAAAAACAAAAATATGATTACCTACTATTAAAATTAAGTAAGGAAAAATATTCAATGGCTTGCCCATTACAAAGATTAAAGTAGCCCAATATTTTACGTGGCGACAGCAACGGCGTCGGCGCAGAGTAAGCGATAGTCTGCCAGAAAATTATTCTGAGTCTAATTAGCGAACATGCCTCAAAATATAATTATTACTTGAAATTATAAAGCGTCGGCTACCGTCACGGTCTGTGGCCGGGACGTCGACGTCCTACATTATGCTTTTAATTATTTTTTTAGTTTTCATTTCATTTTATGACCCGTCTTTATTTGAACATAAAGTTTTAAAACTCTGTGTGTTTTAAACAATATTAACACACTGTAGTGTAAAACTGTAACGTAAATTGAGTTGTTGTGTTCATCCTTTTCTATAATATATAAATTAACAATCAACGGATGTGGTTCAGTGAACACTCTGCACATACATAGTATATAAGTAATACATACGCACATTTATCAGCTCTCTTAACTAATGATGGCAATGAGTCGAACAAATAATATCTAATCATAAAATATCCAAGATTTTTGCGGTAGGACGTAGGCATACCACATCCTGACTGATAGATAAGTTTTCGTTTCATGTTTTTAATGCAGAATTACTGCCACTAATAAGGCTATGACGTAGTTGAGAATTGTAGACCTGGTAGNTTGACTGCCTTTTTAGAATGTATGGACAACGCCATCTGTCGGTAAAACTGAACACTTATCGGAGCTAGTTACGCGCGAGAAAGCTACATAGAGCAGTCCGTGTGAAAAACAGCGACACCGTTATACAACGAAGGGCAGAAACAGCTTTAATTTCATNCATTGCATTGCATTGAACGCCTTTTTAGAATGTATGGACAACGCCATCTATCGGTAAAAGTGAACACTTAACGGAGCTAGTTACGCGCGAGAAAGCTACATAAAGCAATCCGTGTGAAAAACAGCGACACCGTCACACAACGAAGGGCAGAAACAGCTTTAATTTTCATCGATTTAGCTTAAAAACTGACGGAGTTTCATAGACACTTACCCCCCTTTTTCATCCCCGTTAAGGCAGAATTTCCAAAAATCCTTATTGCTTCATTCTTAATTTCTAACCAAATAGCCAAATATTAAATTTCATCGAATTAGCTTCAAAACTGACGGCGTTTCATACAAATTTACCCCCTCCTTTTTATCCCCTTAAAGAGCGAATTTCCAAAAAAAATATAGCCTATATGTTATTCTGATATATAAGCAATATGTCTGCCAAGTTTCATCTAAATCCGTTCAGTGGATCCTGAGATTAGCGTGTGCAAACAGACAAACAAACATTCAAACATACAAACAGACAAATTTTTTTTTTCGAATTTTTACTCTTCTTTCAATTTCTAATAACCCTACATATTTTGTTTTGTAAATTTATTAAATGTACAGACACGATTTTTTTACTGATTTATTATATGTATATAGATATAGATATAAGTAATACATACGCACATTTATCAGCTCTTAACTAATGATGGCAATGAGTCGAACAAATAATATCTAATCATAAAATATCCAAGATTTTTGCGGTAGGACATAGGCATACCACATCCTGACTGATAGATAAGTTTTTCGTTTCATGTTTTTAATGCAGAATTACTGCCACTAATAAGGCTATGACGTAGTTGAGAATTGTAGACTTTATTCTTTGATCTCGTAAAAGTTTTCTAAACACTTGGCAGAGTGGTTCTATAGCAATATTGCTAGAAAACAAAGACGCAACATGTGACAGTAGGACAACGGCGTGCTGTGACTACATAATGAGCATTATACCGAAATAAAAACAACCTTGTGTGTGATCACAGTGAAATGGGAACATCACGCAACCACTGTGAATCATAGCCTGCTCGCTGCTGACACACACAAAGACCGGAGAGGTGAGTCAAACCTAGGGTTACTATCATTCTGGATAAAACCGGATTTATTTTATTGAGGCGTTTTTTTAGTNAAAGTTTTCTAAACACTTGGCAGAGTGGTTCTATAGCAATATTGCTAGAAAACAAAGACGCAACATGTGACAGTAGGACAACGGCGTGCTGTGACTACATAATGAGCATTATACCGAAATAAAAACAACCTTGTGTGTGATCACAGTGAAATGGGAACATCACGCAACCACTGTGAATCATAGCCTGCTCGCTGCTGACACACACAAAGACCGGAGAGGTGAGTCAAACCTAGGGTTACTATCATTCTGGATAAAACCGGATTTATTTTATTGAGGCGTTTTTTTAGTACAGCCTTAAAGATGTCGGGTGTCGATACTAAACTTGATTCTACTGATACAAAAGAAAATGAGTGATCAGCAGATTTCGACAGGTATTTTTATCGTTTCCAGTTGGCAACAAGTTTAGCGGCTTCTAAAACCTGTTGTAACATCTATTGTCCTTATAATATGTATCTAAATTTCAGAAAATGGCAGGTAATTTGTCCCGGCAAAATAGTTTTTTTGGACCCTCTAGTGAAGCTTTATGAATTGTGTTATTATCTCCTGTGGTCTCCCTGAAGTGACAACATCACGCAAGCGATGAATCAAACACCAAGTTAATCAGCTTCCTCCTTACTGGGAACTTTAGTTCGCAAACAATTTTACATCATCGAAGCACTCATTTTATAACAAAAACTGCCTTTTTATCTGTTTTGCGATTCCTGCTTATTGAACACTTTGTACGCCGCATTTAATTACATTCTAATTAAAACCAAATTGAGTACTAGCGTGTACAAAAAACAACAAAGTTCGTTTTATAATAGCCAATTAATATAGACTTGGAGCATAGCGTCGGTCGAGATGAAACTCCTGATACGATCGAATCGCGCTGTGAGACCGTGGCTTAGCCGCGAATATAGCCAACTATGTATTATGAAAGCTGCGACTCTACCGGTTTGCATTTCCATTTAAAATACATTGGTACATTTCTTTGCACTTGTTTCAGGCAATACGATTAAAACGGTCTATGGAATACGTAAAGGTGAGTTCAGTGGATATGGCATGATAAGTTTTCGCACGGTCGCAGTAGATCCCCTGCTTACAATGTAAAGCGGCGGCATTCCTCAAGGCCGGTCGTTCCTTCCTCGTTGATATCACGTAGTTGTTATGTCGAACACTTATTGAATTTAAAACACTTTTGTAGCGTTACAGCGTTCGATGGATAGCTTATCTTATGACATCAGAAAGTTTTTCGATTTTTGCTATCCGAACTTTTGTTTTTGGCGGAAATAAATTATAAGTTTTTCAAGTCACAAAGATTTTCAAAAGAGGTAATTTTTATACTGGCGAACGTGCTACAGTCACACTTCATAAAGCATAATAGGTATGAGTAAAAGTTGTTTTCGCAATAAACACAAACTAAATACATTAGTTACTACGGAATGCATTCTCTTGAGTTCAATTGTCATCATTATAAATACTGCGTGCCGTTGCATATCAGTAAATCAATACATTACAGGGTTCGACAATGTGCTTATAGCGACGTAAATCTAATATCTCAGCTAGTCTGCATGCCAATGTCTGCAGCCGGTCCAATGGGACAGATCGTGAACAACCTCTACGAATGCAATGCTGTGCTATTGTGTGAATCGTGCCATACAGGGTTGTCTATACGAAACTCAGTAATTTTGTACATCATATGATTTGCTTATTCATATCTGATTTTCGAAATAGTTCTAAGGTTTCAACTGCAACGTCATATTCAGTTTGGCATGTGGAATTTCTGGACTGAAACTTGAGCCCAATATGGCTAACAGAGCTACTTACAATTCAGTCAGTCCTCTCAGTATTTGCTAGTTTCCCAGTATCATATAGGTACCTACAGCAACAAAAGCTGTAACTTGATTCAGTTTTCGGGTACTGCTTATATTTTTGTCCGCAAAGATACTATTAATAACTAAGGTCAAGAAACATTGCATCATATTATGATAAAATACTATTTTTGCTAACATAGACTTGTTTATTTAATCTTAATTATTTGCTCTATTTAGTTATCTTTGTTTAGATATCTACATATTTAAAAAACACTAGGTTTTGAAGTCTTTGTTTGATAAAATTTATCACGGTGACCTTAGTACAAACAGGAATGTTAATAGTGTGGTGTGAATTAACGATAATATAATTGCGCATGCGTAAGGACAGTCTAAAGCGAAGAACCGTAATACATAGTTATCGTTGTATTATGTCTTTTAATACGCAGTTTGATATCTTGTTCAATTAATTTTGCAGCCAATTGCCTTTCCATATCTGCTTCACATTCGCTCTTAAGGGGTTCATCTCCTGACTGCAATCATTTTTCGACTCACAATCATTTTAGAAATCTTCAACCTGTACCTGAAAATCACTCTTATGTACTTGAATGATCTTCGATACTGTTTACCTGTCCTCTAATTATGTATATGCTTTCGAGAACTTGCAAAAAAGTTGAATTTGCTATATTTGAAAGCTTCTATCGACAAGTATGTTGTGCAGATCCACAGCTCATCCTCATAATGGTGATTGCACCCGAGCTTGGGTGCAAAAGATATGCTTCTAGAAATGCTCTCTTAGTTATTTGCTAAAACAATTAAAGACACAAAAGAAAACACAAAAAAAAATTGTTTCAAAGACACATTAAAATGGTTAAAAATCCTGAGTTTCACCACAAGGAAGGAATTTTAAGGGACAAGTAGTTTTAAGTCCCTCATCATCATATCAGCCATAGGACCGTCCATTGCTGAACCTAGGCCTGCTCCAAAATTGGTTCCTGTGGGGGCTTAATTGAAAGTCACTCTGAAGCGATGTGATACACTGTTCGGCTCCTGTAATGTCATTAATCAGTTGGGCAATGTC
>NWSH02000525.1:5162719-5185276 GCA_002382865.2 Heliothis virescens | reverse complement strand
CGATAAAAATACAAGAACATGTATTCAGCATGGCAACATCTTTGTGTGTGGCAGGTATTTTAAAATAAGCGTAATCCCAATGTTTATTTCGAACAAATTCGTCAGCATCGGTATATTTACAGTGTACAATTAAATATAGTTTGTTCTAAAATATAATGTTAGATTTGGCACGTGTAATAAGGCAATAACATGACGTAAGCAGTGCACATGAGATGCTGGTCTGTGAGTCGGTGAATGATGGCAACTTCGCGCACAAGACATAATGCGCGCGCTCCGTGACGAATCCAATATGGCCGTTTGCGCGGTTTGGCGGTCATTCACCCGGCCGAATTTTGAATTCACCACGCAACGATACATTTCGATAACTTACAGATAGCATTTAAATTATTTTATATTAAACCAGGGAGATAAAATAATTAATTACTCTCTTTGAAAGTTCATTGACTATCTCATTTTCCACAAATACTTTTCTAAGTCTAAACCTTATCAACTATGTTAGATAGGTATTGGCTGGCTAAAGCCTTCCATGACAATCTATTTAATTCATTTTTTATAAGTTTAGCAGAATCAGTCTACGTCTAAATCCGTATCCGTCTACGTTCTACTTGTTTCTTTTTTTTATAATAGGTATTGTGAGGAAATTATTGTAAATTGTTATTATGTTACTTGTATTTATATACATTATTCTTACAAAAAAAAATACTGCAACTTTGTCCAATAGTTTTACAGCAG
Organism: Heliothis virescens; assembly: GCA_002382865.2. Taxonomy (NCBI): domain Eukaryota; kingdom Metazoa; phylum Arthropoda; class Insecta; order Lepidoptera; family Noctuidae; genus Heliothis; species Heliothis virescens. Next base: position 5,184,544 of record NWSH02000525.1, on the reverse strand, counting down.
CGCCAGCACTAGTCTATTTCCAATTTTCTATAAGTATGCACATAAGTTTTGAACCGACCGAAAACTTCCCACAGACAGCTAAAAAGTAGCTTGTAAGTAGCCGTGTCCAAGATGCCATCTGTCTTTATGTCTAACTACATCAAAATTGACTCATCTGTTTTCAGGTCAGTATTAATAAAGAAGTAAAGAGGTTTAAAGCTAGACATAACCATAATAACAATAACAAGTGATGACAAATAGCTCAGACAGGTCTTTCAAAACAAAACAAATAAAAAACTTGTGATTTCGTGGAAAGAATGTGGCGGGGGCAGGGTGTTGAACAACAGTTAGAACCAATGCGAGGGCAGGTGACGTCACCAGCGCCCTCCCCGAACATGAATCATCGCGGAGGACTTTTGAAAGCGCCTGCGCCTGGTGCACAGCTTGAGAGGAAAAATAGAATAAAAACTCAAATATTAGGTACCTTAATGATGATGGTATAACCACATGTTTAATAATCATACTGAAAAAGTATACTATGGACTCAGAGATTAGGTCCTAAGATAAGGAGGTTGAACCCAATGCAGGTAGAAATATTGTGATGGGTTAGCGAGGTGTTTCTTTATTTCAATTAATATAATAAATAGGTACGCAGTATAAACTGTGTATGAGAGTTAAAAAATAAAAGTTACTTTCTTGTATAGTACTACCTTAGTAGAATAACTACATCCTGCATTCCTAATTGCATAATAATTAATGATGAAAGCTGTGAGTGGAAAAAGTCATTTAGGAAAGTACAAAATTAGCTCTTAACCCGGTTTTCTCTCAACTCTAACGACAGGAGAAGATAAAACACAGCTCAAATCCCCATAATCCACCATGATTATCAATATTCAGAGTACCTACTTATTTAAAAGTATTCAGCTGTTTCATAAAGTATAAACATACCTCTAAATAAAGTTACAATTTCGTATTACTTTATTGAACCTGTTACTGACATAAAGTCGTAGGCCTCAATGTTCCCAATAAAAGATTTAAACGTGCACGCCACAAGTGGCAAATACGAGATTATTTTTTTTATAAATTTTAAACTAATTTTGTCTTTACATTCCTGTATCAGGCATACAACATATTTTATAAGCAACAAATACTTCGATATTATATGACTTGCAAATTTCCATAACCAGTCACCTTTCAGGAAAATACTTGCATAACTTATGAACAAGATATCTAACAAATCTACCTTGAAACAAGGTCGCACTGTCAAAATTAGATCCTCCTCCGAAAGTTCCCTACCTCTTGCTTGACACCTCGTAACCACACGATCATTCACCACTCAATACCCACTCTTACGCAATCTCCCAAATACATTGCTGTTTTCTCGCCTATCTAGCACACATACCCCAATATAAAATATCCAATGGATATCGATCAAAGAAATAATGTCACGGTCGTTAATGTAAAAAACAACACACGGATGCTGTGAAACCAGATTTGTGGGCAGGTGTGAGTCACACGCCGATATATTGATTGTGTACACCAAAAGATTATATTATTTGGATCTGTCCACTTTGTCGTATATTTTAGCAAGCACTAGTTGCACCCACGTCGAATAGTTTTGAAACATTGAACTAAATTCTTTTCACGATGTTGATTCTGTAAAAATTGTTTCTGATCGTCATCTATATAAGAATTAAAACAATGAAATGACAAAGTGATTGTCATATCTATATCTATCAGTGTTCGTACGGATAACGTTAAACTAGTTGTCCTGCTATCTATTCAGGACGTAGGTATTCTAAATTCTTCCAATCATTTGATAAAGTGCATTGTTAGACGTACAAACATAGGTGCTCGAGCACGGATTTTACTCTCCGACGCTTTATACTTACTCAGATAAAGGTTTCAAGATAACGAGAAAACAAGCGAAGTGTTGATCTATTTCGCTTCAGCTATAATGTTGTACGTAGCGAGCATCGTTTGTTTGTTGCGCGGGCGCACCCGACGCCGTCGGTGACTCAGGGGGCGGTGCCAAGGGCGNCGTACAAACATAGGTGCTCGAGCACGGATTTTACTCTCCGACGCTTTATACTTACTCAGATAAAGGTTTCAAGATAACGAGAAAACAAGCGAAGTGTTGATCTATTTCGCTTCAGCTATAATGTTGTTCGTGGCGAGCATCGTTTGTTTGTTGCGCGGGCGCACCCGACGCCGTCGGTGACTCAGGGGGCGGTGCCAAGGGCGCTACGCCCTGTCCCGCCCCGCGCCCCGCCCAGCCAGCCATGATTTTGCCGCGCTTTTTTTTTCAATCAGGGCATGTCCGCGTCATACTTAATGTGTTGCCAAACACTGGTGTAGTCACGTCAATGACTTGCTCCACCGAACAGGCATTCATCATAATATCGTGAGTCGTGATACTTACATTTGTCCGGAGATTTTTTCTTATCTGCTCACGCGTGTTCTACTGAGAACTGTGAAGTCAGGCTGTATCGGATCTGTGCATTCCCCTCTCTGCAACATTGATGGGCAAGCTTTGACGAGCTGTCTGCGTTTAAGTAAGTTGTTGTCAGTTTTTTATCACTTTGACTAACACAGAACACTTATCATGGCTATATAGCCACTTAAGTAGTAAAGCAAATAATTGCTATCATATAATTTATACATATCTGGTTTTTGGAACACGTGGCGAAACCTGCTTCCACCAACATTAATAGATAATTCTATACCTATGTAGTAATAATCTATATGATTTTGTTGATATGTTAANCCTGTGCATTCCCCGCTCTGCAACATTGATGGGCAAGCTTTGACGAGCTGTCTGCGTTTAAGTAAGTTGTTGTCAGTTTTTTATCACTTTAACTAACACAGAACACTTATCATGGCTATATAGCCACTTAAGTAGTAAAGCAAATAATTGCTATCATATAATTTATACATATCTGGTTTTTGGAACACGTGGCGAAACCTGCTTCCACCAACATTAATAGATAATTCTATACCTATGTAGTAATAATCTATATGATTTTGTTGATATGTTAAGCAATCAATATTTCGTCCTTTTGTTTATTTTCCTTTAATTTAGTTCAACTTTCAAAGGACGCATAAAGACGTGAAAATAATGCTTTTGAACATTAATCAGTCATCAGAAACTATTTGGCATCTAAACACATTGCACTAACGATATTATCTATTTCAGTTGCTGAAACATGAAAACAACAATGACTCTCTTTATTAATAACATTGTAATGAGTAATTAACCTAAGTTAGACCTTCATATTTCAATCATTCGAATATAATTTATCTATACATGACGCCAAAATTACTAANAAAACAAGCGAAGTGTTGATCTATTTCGCTTCAGCTATAATGTTGTTCGTGGCGAGCATCGTTTGTTTGTTGCGCGGGCGCACCCGACGCCGTCGGTGACTCAGGGGGCGGTGCCAAGGGCGCTACGCCCTGTCCCGCCCCGCGCCCCGCCCAGCCAGCCATGATTTTGCCGCGCTTTTTTTTTCAATCAGGGCATGTCCGCGTCATACTTAATGTGTTGCCAAACACTGGTGTAGTCACGTCAATGACTTGCTCCACCGAACAGGCATTCATCATAATATCGTGAGTCGTGATACTTACATTTGTCCGGAGATTTTTTCTTATCTGCTCACGCGTGTTCTACTGAGAACTGTGAAGTCAGGCTGTATCGGACCTGTGCATTCCCCGCTCTGCAACATTGATGGGCAAGCTTTGACGAGCTGTCTGCGTTTAAGTAAGTTGTTGTCAGTTTTTTATCACTTTAACTAACACAGAACACTTATCATGGCTATATAGCCACTTAAGTAGTAAAGCAAATAATTGCTATCATATAATTTATACATATCTGGTTTTTGGAACACGTGGCGAAACCTGCTTCCACCAATATTAATAGATAATTCTATACCTATGTAGTAATAATCTATATGATTTTGTTGATATGTTAAGCAATCAATATTTCGTCCTTTTGTTTATTTTCCTTTAATTTAGTTCAACTTTCAAAGGACGCATAAAGACGTGAAAATAATGCTTTTGAACATTAATCAGTCATCAGAAACTATTTGGCATCTAAACACATTGCACTAACGCTATTATCTATTTCAGTTGCTGAAACATGAAAACAACAATGACTCTCTTTATTAATAACATTGTAATGAGCAACTAACCTATGTTAGACCTTCATATTTCAATCATTCGAATATAATTTATCTATACATGACGCCAAAATTACTAACTGATTGGTGACGATGCCATTAGATCATACTTGCGTTTTTAGCTATGATGAAAAATACAACTTAGGTGATAGCTTACATCACATGTATAAGGAAATAAATACTCAATTTGAATGTATGTATTTATAAAATATTATTGAAGAATTTTGCTACCATTTACAGTAAAAAGATAGTTCTGGCAAACTCAAGAAGAAAACGGGAAAATTTTGCTTGAATTTTTTGTTGTTTTTTTTCTGGAGGATAATATGCACACAAGCAATGCATTAAGGTGCATTTGCAAGCATATCTATTTTATATTACAAAAAAACATTTAGCCCACCAAAACCTAGACACCCTACGAGTACCTAAATTACAAAATAAAATTCCAAATTAATCGCTCTAATCACAGAGTATTCGNTCTGTGCATTCCCCTCTCTGCAACATTGATGGGCAAGCTTTGACGAGCTGTCTGCGTTTAAGTAAGTTGTTGTCAGTTTTTTATCACTTTGACTAACACAGAACACTTATCATGGCTATATAGCCACTTAAGTAGTAAAGCAAATAATTGCTATCATATAATTTATACATATCTGGTTTTTGGAACACGTGGCGAAACCTGCTTCCACCAACATTAATAGATAATTCTATACCTATGTAGTAATAATCTATATGATTTTGTTGATATGTTAAGCAATCAATATTTCGTCCTTTTGTTTATTTTCCTTTAATTTAGTTCAACTTTCAAAGGACGCATAAAGACGTGACAATAATGCTTTTGAACATTAATCAGTCATCAGAAACTATTTGGCATCTAAACACATTGCACTAACGCTATTATCTATTTCAGTTGCTGAAACATGAAAACAACAATGACTCTCTTTATTAATAACATTGTAATGAGCAACTAACCTATGTTAGACCTTCATATTTCAATCATTCGAATATAATTTATCTATACATGACGCCAAAATTACTAACTGATTGGTGACGATGCCATTAGATCATACTTGCGTTTTTAGCTCTGATGAAGAATACAACTTAGGTGATAGCTTACATCACATTTGTATAAGGAAATAAATACTCAATTTGAATGTATATATTCATAAAATATTATTGAAGAATTTTGCTACCATTTACAGTAAAAAGATAGTTCTGGGAAACTCAAGAAGAAAACGGGAAAATTTTGCTTGAATTGTTTGTTGTTTTTTTTCTGGAGGATAATATGCACACAAGCAATGCATTAAGGTGCATTTGCAAGCATATCTATTTTATATTACAAAAAAACATTTAGCCCACCAAAACCTAGACACCCTACGAGTACCTAAATTACAAAATAAAATTCCAAATTAATCGCTCTAATCACAGAGTATTCGCTCTCGTTATTAAAGAGATAAGTATCGGATTGTTCCCGATGTTTGCAAGAGAACGTTCACGTTGTTAGCGATATGAAACGTGTAATAAATTGAGTACCCCAGTACCGCTAGAGTTTCAGTTATGTCGGCAATGGACGATGCACGCTCACCTCTCAGCTTCGCGTCACGTCGAAACTTTCTTATATTTTGTACAGAAAGGTTCTAGAACGGCTGAAACGCATCAAGTGATGGTTGATGGTTACGAAAAATATTTAAAACTGTCCAGTTAGGACTAGTAATTACTGATTTTTTTTTATATAGGTAAGTTGATTTATCTATCACACAAAGTTTACCATTCATACCATTTATTTAACGTTTGTACCAGTAGCAAGGCCTTTAAAAGCCTTGCAAGAGGATTTCACTGAAAGCCGAATAATAGATTATAATTTAATTTTGAAAAGATAAAACACTTTCAACAAAAAAATTTAACTATATACTTTTTTGTCCCATCTACTTCAGTTGTTTTATATAACAAACACTTTATGTGACTGTCTGAACCTGTTATCTACACTAAAAATCTTAACAAGGTATAAGAAATAATATTAATTTATAGTCTAGTAAAATTTATCTTCAAAAGCATCCGAAAACTAGATTTTACTTCGATAGCTTCTCAATAAAACAAAAAAAAAACACTTTTTATAATAAAGTAAAAATACATCTCCAGCGAGGCTCGTGTTACTGTGCAAAACCGGATTGGTCCAAAAGTAAATATTTTCGATGAGTCTGTAACCGGTTGTCTTAATAAATAGATGTCGAANGATGTTTGCAAGAGAACGTTCACGTTGTTAGCGATATGAAACGTGTAATAAATTGAGTACCCCAGTACCGCTAGAGTTTCAGTTATGTCGGCAATGGACGATGCACGCTCACCTCTCAGCTTCGCGTCACGTTGAAACTTTCTTATATTTTGTACAGAAAGGTTCTAGAACGGCTGAAACGCGCCAAGTGATGGTTGACGGCTACGGAAAGTATTTAAAACTGTCCAGTTACAACTAGTTATTACTGATTTTTGTAGAAGTTGATTTATCTACCACACAATAAGTTTACTATTCTATTTAACGTCAATACCAGTAGCAAGGCTTTGAAAGCTTTACAAGAGGATTTCACTGAAGGCTGAATGATGGATTATAGTCATACTTTAACTCACATACTGTAATTGATGTTTTTTTTAATATTATGTATAATTGGTAAATCTCAAGAAGTGAATTTTTATTTGACATGTAACTATAAATTATTACTTTATGAGTGTATTATAGCCCATATTATGATTTAATTTTGAAAACATAAAACATTTTCAACAAAAAATATGGAATTATTTTTTAGTCCCATCTACTTGAATTGGTTTATATAATAACCACTTTATGTGACTGTCTGAACCTGTTAAACACAAAAAATCTTAACAAGGTATAAGAAATAATAATTTATAGTCTAGTAAAATTTATCTTCAAAAGCATCCGAAAACTAGATTTTATTTCGATAGTTTCTCAATAAAACAAAAAAAAAACACTTTTTATAATAAAGTAAAAATACATCTCCAGCGAGGCTCGTGTTACTGTGCAAAACCGGATTGGTCCAAAAGTAAATATTTTCGATGAGTCTGTAACCGGTTGTCTTAATAAATAGATGTCGAATCGAAATTAAACCTTGTTTAAGCAAATCTTGGATTGGGGCTCCCATGATTCATACAGTGTGCTTCTTAAAAGCTTAAGTAATCATGTTTTTATAGCATGCTAACTGTTGCACGCAGTTTCACCCGCGTCCCGAGGNGCGAAATTAAACCTTGTTTAAGCAAATCTTTTAGTCTCCCATGATTCATACAATATCTTTCTTAAAAGCTTAAGTAATCATGTTTTTATAGCATGTTAGCTGTTCCACGCAGTTTCACCCGCGTCCCGTGGGAACTACTGCCCGTAGCCGGACAAAACATAGCCTTTGTTACTCGAGGTTAGTCTAACTACCAAACAGTCAAAGAATTATTCAAATCGGTTCAGTGGATCCGGAGCCTATTCGTTACAAATAATAAACAAATCTTTCCTTCTTTTATATATTAGTGTAGATGTCACTACCTACACTGGAAATAATCAACTTTTACTATCACACGATGTCTCCCACCTCCCGAGGCAAATTCAATTTATAAAATTAATTATCTAGAACAACATGACTCTGCAAATTAGACATAAAATTGACACCATTGCCCCTAAGACAGAAGCTTACTTAGGTTCACCTGCTATGAATCTTACATGCTGGAATTTATAGTCACTTGAAAGGATAAATAAGAATTTCTTTATCTCTACTTCTATACATTATACATATAATAAAACAGTAAAAAATCGTGTCTGTACATTAAGTTTCTTTACAAAACAAAATATGTAGGGTTATTAAGAAATGAAAAAAGAGTAAGAATTCTACAACAAAAAAAAACTCTGTTTGTATGTTTGTCTGTTTGCACACGCTAATCACAGGATCCACTGTACAGATTTTGATGAAATTTGGCAGACATATAGCTTATATGTCACAATAACATATAGGCTACTTTTTATCCGGGTACGGGAAATAGTTCCCTCGGGAAGCGGGCGAAGCCGCTGCCAGAAGCTAGTACAAAATAAGTTTGCATTCCCATAGAAATAACATGCAATCGAAATAAANTCGAAATTAAACCTTGTTTAAGCAAATCTTGGATTGGGGCTCCCATGATTCATACAGTGTGCTTCTTAAAAGCTTAAGTAATCATGTTTTTATAGCATGCTAACTGTTGCACGCAGTTTCACCCGCGTCCCGAGGGAACTACTGCCCGTAGCCGGACAAAACATAGCCTTTGTTACTCGGGGTTAGTCTAGCTACCCAACAGTGAAAGAATTATTCAAATCGGTTCAGTGGATTCGGAGCCTATTCGTTACAAAGAAACTAATCTTTCCTCTTTACAGTATACATGTTACTACACTGGAAATAATCAATTATTAACTATTACACGCTATCACCCACCTCCAGAGAAAAGTTCAATTTATAAAATTTATTATCTAGAACAACATGACTCTGCAAATTAGACATAAAATTGACACCATTGCCCTAAGACAGAAGCTTACTTAGGTTCACCTGCTAAGAATCTTACATGCTGAAATTTATAGTCACGTGAAAGGATAAATAAGAATTTCTTTATGTAGGGTTATTAAGAAATGAATAAAGAGTAAGAATTCGACAAAAAAAAATTGTATGTTTGAATGTTTGTCTGTTTGCACACGCTAATCTCAGGATCCAGTGGACGGATTTGATGAAACTTGGCAGCCCTATAGCTTATATGTTAGAATAACATATACTACTTTTTATCCGGGTACGGGAAATAGCTCCCTCGGGAAGCGAGCGAAGCCGCTGGCAGAAGCTAGTACAAAATAAGTTTGCATTCCCATAGAAATAACATGCAACCGAAATAAAGTGTCCCTTCGTGCGACATAATAATTGTTATTTATGTAGCCGCTACGCAGATGCTACAGCTGCTACGCAGAATTTAATACGTTCATAAATTGATGCTGTCGAAACTAAATAAAATATTAAATAACGGGTAATTTTATTACTTAATTGTAAAATTCCCATAAAAAAATATACCTATAGATTTTTTATTTAGGTAGAGTATGTAGTAATTAGATTAATTAGTTTGATCCTGAAAATATTAAACCTTGTAGCAAGCCGTTTTATTGTATGTCACTTTTAAGGTAGTTTATTATTGTACTTAGAATACATAATCGAGTCATGTATTCTAAACGAACTTATCTTGAATATTACTAGCACTCCTGCACGAACATACTGCTTAGACAAGCAACACGTGAGATGTAATAGGGTAGGAATTTAACTAATGCCAATATCTTAAATGTTGATTGACAATAATTTATGACCCAGAACAAAACTTTTAATTACCTTTCAAAAGATAAGAAAGAATTATTATCAATTTAAATATTTTTTTCGTAGCTCGTAGCCTGCTACGGGCGTAGCAAAAAGTATTGATATATTTTTTTGCAATATTCTGTTTATTCATTTGTCTAAATTGTATGTACTTAGTCAATAGGATTTAAGTACAGACTTAATTTAGTCTTATTATTTTGCAAGCTACGATTGTTTAACGTGACCTGCATTATGGCAATAAATTGGTATAAGTGCAAAAAAATATTTCGGCTATTTTGGCCCTATTTATTACTCTACAAGTTACCAGAATGACTAATGAGGTCCTGAATACAATTTTCAGTGGAGGTAGGAATAATATGTACTAATCTAGACATGCCAAAATAAGAGTTTTCTATGTATTATGAGTGTCCATCCCTTCGTGGAAAATCTTATGATATAATCTGACGTAACTAATATTCAATAAATCAATGTATTTTTCTGTATCCTTGGTTGACAAGATAGAGAGTTGAAACCAGAGAAGAGGCTTCAACCAGACTGATTTAATCGGACGAAGCTCTTACAGAATAGGAAAGAATATTCTTGTCATTGTCAAGGCAGTTTTTTTTATAAAAGTGTAAATCAAAGATTCTACAACACATTTCGATGTAACTACTGGTTGAAAAAAAATATATCGTGATGTAATCGTGATTTTCGTGCTAAATTCCAAGATAAAGTAATAAGATTATATTAGAATAAATTGATTATGTACTCACACATTCCTATTGATGTTATATTTGGATATATTTGGATATAAATAAAACATTCTTGCATCTCATTTTTATGCTGGATATGATTGGCTAATTCTTTCTGAAGTACTATTTGCAAGGCAAAACTAAAGAACAGAGCAAGAAGTATTTTTTAAGTAAAACAATTTCCATACCAATACATTTTTGTTATAAATCTATCATTTTTGTACGATTAATATAAAGCTGAAGAGTTTGTTATTTGATTGCTTGTTTAAACGCATTAATCTCAGAAACTACTGGTTCAAGTAGTTCCCACGAGACGCGGCTGAAACCGATGACGGCAGCTAGGCTTATAAAATTTATGATAAGGACATAAGACCTACCATTAACGTTTAAAGGATTAACTTTGGAAACAAAAGAGAATCAATCAACAAAAAAACTACTTTCCCTATTATTGACGGTTCTTCATCATTGAGTCACATTGTACCAGAGTTTTTATAATCTTAACACGGACACGATTGGTTTAACCTATGAATATGATGAATAATTCANCCAGAAGCTAGTACAAAATAAGTTTGCATTCCCATAGAAATAACATGCAATCGAAATAAAATGTCTCTTCGTGCGACATAATAATTGTTATTTATGTAGCCGCTACGCAGATGCTACAGCTGCTACGCAGAATTTAATGCGTTCATAAATTGATGTTGTCGAAACAAAATAAAATATTAAATAACGGGTAATTTTATTACTTAATGTCCTGACGATTATAAAATTCCCATAAAAATATATAGATTTTGTATTTAGGTACAGTATGTATTAATTGGATTAATTAATTCGATGCTGAAAATATTAAACTGTATAGCAAGCCTTTTTAATGTATGTCACTTTTAAGATACTCATATCCTTGTATTTGGAATACATTTTCAAGTAATATATTCTAAACAAACCGTATATCTTAAAATATTTCTAGCTCCAACCTGCCTGCACGAACGTACTGTTAAGGCAACCAACATGTGAGATGTTGTATATAATTAATGCCAATATCTTAAATATTAAATTGATATAAAAAGATATGAGACAGTACAAAATGTCGAATTGAATTCAAAAAAATATGAAAGAGTTATTATAAATTTTAGCATTTTTTTTCGTAGCTCGTAGCCTGCTACGGGCGTAGCAGAAAGTATTGACATATTTTTTTTGCAATTTTCTGTTTATTGTTAATTTGTCTAAATTGTATGCACTTTGCCAATAGGATTTAATTATATATAGACTTAGTTTAGACTGATTATTTTGCAAGCTACGATTATTTACGTGACCTGCATATGGAAATAAATTGGTATAAATAATTGGCAAAAATTGACTATCACTATTTTGACTTACGAGTAACATTAAGTTACCAGAATGATTAATGAGGTCCTGAATGCAATATTCAATAGAAATAGGTACCAATCTACATATGGCAAAATAAGAGTTTTCTGTGTTATGTTGTCAACCATCCTTTCGTGGAAAATCTTATCATATAATTTGAGGTAATATTCAATATAATTTTTGTTACCCTTGGTTGGCAAGATAGAGAGTCGAAAAGAGACGAAAAAGCTTCAACCAGACTCACATAATGGGACGAAGCTCTTACAGAATACAGAAGAACATTTTTGTCAAGGCTACCTCCATAATGTATGACATTATAAAGCTCAAGAGTTTGTTTGTTTGCTTGTTGGTTGAACGCGCTAATCTCAAGAACTACGAGGCCAATTTGAGAAATTCTTTCACTGTTCGATAGCCCATTTATCCGGGTGCGCGGAGTAGTTCCTACATGAAGCGACTGAAACAGCTAGCGGAAGCTACTTATTTCATAAAAGTGTTAATCAGAGATTTTACAGCATATTTCGATACAAATCTGTATAACTACTACTTAGTTGAAAAAAATATATATCGTGATGTAACATACAAACTTTTCGTGCTAAATTCCAAGATAAAGTAATAAGATTATATTAGAATAAATTGATTATGTACTCACAAATTCCTTTCGATTTTAAATTTGGATATAAATAAAACATTCTTGCATCTTATTATTTTGCTGGATATGATTGGCTTATTCTTTTTGAAATACCTACTATTTGCAAGGCAAAATTGAAGAATAGAGCAAGAAGTATTTTTTAAGTAAAACAATTTCCATACCAATACATTTTTGTAGTAAATCTATCATTTTTGTACGATTAATATAAAGCTGAAGAGTTTGTTATTTGATTGCTTGTTTAAACGCGTTAATCTCAGAAACTACTGGTTCAATTTCAAAAAATATTTTATTGTTAGATAGCCCATTTATCGAGGAAGACTATAGGCTACTTTTATATCTGGTTGTGCGGAGTAGTTCCCACGAGACGCGGGTGAAACCGATGACGGAAGCTAGACTTATAAAATTTATGATAAGGACATAAGACCTACCATTAACGTTTAAAGGATTAATTTTGGAAACAAAAGAGAATCAATCAACAAAAAAACTACTTTCCCTATTATTGACGGTTCTTCATCATTGAGTCACATTGTATCAGAGTTTTTATAATCTTAACACGGACACGATTGGTTTAACCTATGAATATGATGAATAATTCAACATGCTTGTTCACATGCAAGTGTTTTAAAATAAAAGTTACACGTAACTGGTTAATCAGTAGTTTTTGATTAGCTTGTGTCATACTAGGGAATGTGGTCAACGTGCAACTGACCATTGTTAGGGCTGTCACGAATATAAGACATATTCTAAGTCATTTTGGAACTCTCTACAAAAAAATCTGGAGTCTGTGTTAGTACTGTAATGTATACTTATTGGATTTATTCTACTAGATTTCGTAACATTCCATCAAAAATCTATTCAGCAGTTATTGCCTGAAAAACTAACAAACCAAACTTTCAGATTTATACTATACTTACAATTACAATAGTCCATTTTTTTTTAAGTCAATGTACCCTCCACATAAAATTACAAACATGTAGGCTTGCGCTTTGGTTCCTGATAGTAGTAGTAGTACTCAATCTCGAGAAGTCCAATGCAAAGTAAACTGTTCATACTAAAGAAATGCCTGAGTCGTGAATCCCTTTACATAACCAAACATAACTTCAGTACACACACGAATCCAGAGTATACTCCTAGAAGTGTCAACCCTGTGGCATGAAGAATGTGGTAGGAGCAAGTACCAGCGTTATGATGGCATGGGCGTGTGCCCCGCAGTCGTGCAGTCATTTGTTATGCCGCATCAATAGGCCAGGGGCCAGACCTCATTACTGATGTAAATTAACAAAACTTATCGGAGCCATGCCAACTTTATTGACTTGAACACTTCAACAGAGTCATTTGTTCTAATATTATACCCTAATCTAATTTAGGTACGTCACGTTATCATCATCTGCCTAGCCTTTTCCCAACTATGTTGGGGTTGGCTTCCAGTCTAACCCGATCCGAACCCATGGGTAAGACTGGTGGTCAGACTTTCTAGTTTCTGACTACCCATAACGACTGCCAAAGATGGTCAAATGATAACCGAGACCCACTAGGTTATCGTGCCTTCCGAAATGCCAAAGAACTCGTTATGACACGCTGGTCACCCACCCATCCACGGACCGACCGCGCTAAGCGTTGCTTAACTTTTATAATCGATCGATTCCCGCGGCTTTTAGTCACGAGCTCTTCCTAATTTTAGGTACCTTATCAAAATAAAAAAAACCTGTCTCAGGCAGACAACTTTTAATAATAGATTTTTTTAAATCTGGTTAAAATGAGACACGTGCCTAAGCCTCATTTTGATCATTTACGTCAATACTCTTGTATCATAATTTAAATTATGTAGATTACCAAAGACTGAAGTGGAATTTTATTAATCAAAATTGAGGCAATAACGTTGGCATGATCCTATCTTATTCCAATAAAGTAAATAACTTGTACCCATAAAAAATAAAGGAGGATACTATCCTACAACTTATCCACGATTTTAATGTAAACCAAAAAACAACTCTTTGTATTCCAGCTCTCTTTAGAGCCTGCTAGAGGAGATTTTTCCGGAATAAGTAGTGCCTTTGTACTTGATTGTTCTTCTGTCTTTTCTCGTCGACTTTACTGTTACATAGAGAATATATAATACTAGCTTCTGCCAGCGGTTTCACCCGCGTCCCGTAGGAACTACTCGGCGCATCTGGATAAAAAGTAGCCTATAGCCTTCCTCGATAAATGAGCTATCCAACACTGAAAGAAATTTTCAAATCGGACCAGTAGTACCTGAGATTAGCGCGTTCAAACAAACAACCTCTTCAGCTTTATAATATTAGTATAATACATACCTATAATTGAATAAATGATTGCCAATTTTTTATGTAGTTTTGGTAGAGATCACATACTACAGTACAATTTTTATCTATTTTGCAGAAGATTGTTGATTGAGATTACAGTGAGAGGAGATGTATTGATTAGTAAACATTTAATTTTTTTAAAGTAGTTTGTTTGAAAGAGATTAAGATCAAGTTTTAGGATCAAAAATTATAAAAAAGCATTTATTGCTACATAAACATTTTTTGTTAAGATTTTTTGTTAAGATCAATTAATTATTCCAACAATTTGCATGTAAATGGTATTAGGTGATTTATTTGAGTGTTCCAAATCAAGCTCAGATGTTACTACTTATACGTACTTAACATTATTAAAAGCTAAATGTTTTCATTTAAGTATAGTTATTCTATACATTAACTTTAATTAGACTACCTACATAAATCTTTCATCCTTCTTCAACTTCAATTTATCTATTTTTTCCAGAATAAAATATTTACCAGGCTTGTTAAATNAATCAAAATTGTAGCGATAACGTTGGCATGATTCTGTCTAATTCCAATACCGTAACCATAAAAAATAGAGGAGGATACTATCCTCTACTATTTTTATTCCAGCTCTCTTTAGAACCTGCTAGAAAAGATTTTTCGGGAATTAGTAATGCCTTTTACTCGTACTTGATTGTTCTATTTTTCTTCTTTCTTTTCTAATCGACTTTACTTAGAGTATTGAATATATAATTGTAAATTTTTTATGTAGTTTTGGCAGAGATCACATATTCCAGTACAATTTTTATCTCATTTTAATGCTAGAGGAGATTATGTTTGGACCAGCAAAGATTAAATAAAATAGTCATTTTTGTGCCTCATTTAAAGTAGTTTGTTTGAAAGAGATTAAGATCAAGTTTTAGGATCAAAAATAATAAAAAAGCATTTATTGCTACATAAACATTTTTTGTGAAGATTTTTTGTTAAGATCAATTAATTATTCCAACAATTTGCATGCAAATGGTATTAGATGATTTATTTGAGTGTTCCAAATCAAGCTCAGATGTTACTACTTATACGTACTTAACACTATTAAAAGCTAAATGTTTTCATTTAAGTATAGCTATTCTATACATTAACTTTAATTAGACTACCTACATAAATCTTTAATCCTTCTTCAACTTCAATTTATCTATTTTTTCCAGAATAAAATATTTACCAGGCTTGTTAAATGGCATTTTTTCATAGAAGGTTATATTCCAAGAGCAATCTCTAATGTGATTGATTGAGTCAGTTTGTCGGTTACTTTCTCCATCCAATGCACAGGCCCAACGGCCATAGTCAACGCAGACGCTTTGGCGCCAGATTTATGAATGAGAATAGACAATTATTCTTTCCTCGTTCTAGTTATGGTATAATCATTCGTAACCGTTCCAATAATTTTCATCGAAGTGACAAAAGTAGCAGAAAGACAAAAGTTGTAAATAATATCCTGATTATCAAAGAAATAGCATAACTTATTCTTGATGCTTGTAAATGCTGTGTATATGTATATGCTGTGATACTTGGAGAACAATAACTTTTTCCTAGGCGAAATATTTGAACCATTATTTTCTTTCCTTATGAATTATACGATTAGTACTTAAACTGTCAATGCTTACCTATCACCGTAATACCAATTATAGTTGAAATGGAAAAAAAACTTTAGCCTGACGACTCAATACAGTTAAATATCATAGACAGAGACTCCAGTGATAAAAAGTTTGGTACATTTCAATTAAATTTTGCAGTGAATGGCAGTAATTATGAGAAACGCGAGGTGGTCCACAGGTGTCTCGTGTGGAGTCAGTCATCAGTCGCTGGCAGATATCCGGACGACGCAGTCGCAAGTTTACAAAGTTGCGCGCCGAAAACAGTGAGTGGCTAGTAGCGGCACCACCGCAAGCGATTGGTGCACAAGGCGAAGGGAAAACGCCCGCGTCGATGAAACATATTCGCGAGACGCTAATTTTTCAGAGGCGAACTGGCGAGCGTGTGTCCCCCACCACCCACCACCGTATGACAGTGACCCAAATGGAGCGCCGGCGCAGTCAGTTCCGTGAGCGCGCGCAAGGCTGGTCGACGCTCGTGCGCGCGCGCCTCTTACCACGCGAGCTCCTATTCGCTGTCGTTTTAGTGTGTCGTTACGATCGGATAATACTGTGCACAATGCAGTGAGTGAACACCGGCCGGATCAACGTGCTTGTGCTGTCATGACCCGTGTGGATGCTGTTCTCCCTCCCCCCTCCCCTTACATAGGTAAGAAGCAAAAAATAAATTACACCTGCAAATCTGACGTCAGACTGATGTTTTGGCAAAATGGTAGCAAAATTTCAAAATGAGTTAAGTAAGCTGAACAAAAGTGTATTTAGCAGCGTGGTAGAATCAGTGAAAAAGGTTATGAGTCAGCGGCATCTCGAATTTTCCTCGTGCACGAATAGTGGCATTGTCATAGAGGGGGTGTCGGTCGGCGGCGGTGGCGTCGCGCGCTGCAGGCCGCGCCACCTCGCGCCGGCGCCGCCTGGCAACAGGTATCTAAGCCTAGCAGCAAGCACAGCCGCCGGCTCCGGCGCGGAGACGGAGCTCTCTCGGCCTCGCGATCGCTGCAAGCTAACGGAATCGGATTCCTCGCGGCCGAAATTCCGCCGCGGACATTCACGCCGCGACCGACTGAAATAAATCGCTCGTTTAACACAAATAGCACGACATTGTCGCCGCATTGACAGACCGACGAGCATTTCCGCTTCTCTTTTTATCTGCCTCTCTCGCCTACTGGAACCATTAAAAGAAACGCTTCCTCTGACGTAAGCGAGTCTTCCGTCATAAATAATTCCATTGGTTTATTTTATTTACGATGCCGAGCACTGACTGTATATCGATGAATGTAATTTGACTCACATATGTATGCTTGACCATGAATCGTGGAAAGAAATTTGACTCTCATATGAGTAGGCATTTTATTGCCGTTCAAAAGGAAGAGGCCCTTTGATAGAGTTTCAACAGTGAAATAAAAGCCACTGAATTGTATAATAACTTATGATAAATTAGTCCATATTTGCAAAAGCCTCATGAAATGGATAAATTAGTTGAGCACTGACTTGACATGTGCTCACAGGTATCAAAATAGTTCACAATACCAAAACGGCGAAATGAGAATGAGATATCTTGCTTAAGGAAACGAAGAGTTTTCCATCAGAAACATCGGCCGTGTAACATGTGAACGATAAAGCACCTATCATACACGTGACGTCAGAAGCACGATTGCGCTCAAGCCGCGATCCGAGCGCTGAACTTTGCGACATTGTCACTGATAATGATAATTTATTGACTAATTCCGAATATGGATAGAGATATAAATTACCAATTAAATAAGTCTCGTTCTACGACATTTAAGATACGTTAGCAAATCTAAACTCATTCCAGTGGCACACGTGATGTGACGAAGATGAATGCCGTGACAGCAATAAAAGAATTACATATAGTCCAAATCCAGATACAAAATCCAAGATGAATATCCAATTGCTCTAAACCTGAAGAGTATTTTTACCTAATAATTAAAAGCAAATTATACAAAAAGGGAAATCAGACCTTCCTACATATCTATAGCTCGAAACGCAAAAAAACCACACCCATCTCATTACATCCTTTTTGCCGGCGCAAACTTTGGACGTGTTATTTCTGGGCAAGCAACAAGATGCTATAACTTTTATAAATCATTGGAGGTTATCGCGAGGTCCCCGGTGGAGGCCGATTGCCTCCGAGCTTCAAGTCGGGACCTGTCGCGGTCGCATAATGCCAAACAATTACTCATCTGTCCAGAACAAAGAAGTTCTGAGTTCAGGTGTCCTTTGTTGTTATCAAAGCGTAACAAATGCAGGTCCTTTACCTTATTGTATTAATTTCGGATTACTTTAAGTTTAAATTGTTTTCCCTCATGCTAACAAAAGGACAATAGGCTATTTTATGATGCGCTAGACTAGACGCATTCTGACTAGAACACTGATTCTGAAAAAAAAAACCCATGTTATTGCTTTATCCTCTTGGGGCCTAGGGCTCAACCAGATTAAATACAAATTCGAAGGTATGACATTCGTATGATAAGACCTCATTGATAATTTCGACTTAAGACATCCGTAGGTGGTAAAACTGGCCTCAAACGAGCGAAAAAAAAGAAGAGAACATGAACATGGCAACAGTGAATAAAGCTGATTCGATTGAGTGCAATATTGTCCGTAGAAGGGTTTGGTGTGTGGCGACTGTGGCTGCTCCCTCGACAATGAGTCACACCACATAGCCGGTTCCGATGCCTTTGACCAACGTTTGCCTTTTGCACATTAGACCTACGTGTCTCGCACGCTATATGCATGCATAAACAAATATTGAGCTTATATAATATCATCATAGTGGATCGTAACAATTTGACAAAGAACATTGTAAGAAGAAAGAAAACCCTTCATTATTTTGTGGTGAAATAAGGAAAATTTTGAAGATATGAATGCCCAAAAAAGTTTTCAATTACTAGTACATCACTAAGGGATGTTGGATTCTGTTTTACTGGAACAAGAATACAGTTTTACCCTAGGCATGCGATGATATTATAAGCATGTTTTCGTAGTTCGAGTTTTTCCTTTTACCTATTCAGCAAATATCTGATGGTTTACACGTGGCCTTGGAATTTGTACAGTGCTTACTGATGAGTGACTTACTAGTTGCTTAGATAGTGTTTCGTATATAAATGAAGCGACTTTAGTTTGTGGTATAAAATGCAGGTAATAAAATAATGAGAAGGTGCTGTGTGTGCGAAATCATGCTTGATTTCCTTTTTGTTCCCTATAAAACAATATTTATTATTGGACAATGACTGCCTCGTTGGTCTAGTTGTCGCATAGCCGACTGCTGATCACGAGGTCTCGGGTTCGATTCCCGGGACGGGCCGAAATCGCTTTGTGGGTTTTAGAAACTTTCACAAAGCAGCCCGGAGTTGGAAGTTGGTGATTGATACACCCGTGCATCGGAGAGCACGTTAATGTCGGTCCTGCGCCTGATCTCTCTCCGGTCGTGTCGGATCGCCGTCCCATCGGGTTATGAGAGTGAGGGAATAGGGAGTGCACCTGTGTCAGCGCAAATGCTTGTGCACTATAATATGTCCTGCGCAGCTGGCTGATCTCCTTATATGAGAACAGCCGCCTTGGCCGATAATCGGCTAGGAGGCCATCATCATTGGACAATACCCTAAAATGTTCTAATTATAACGCGAAAATGTCAATCTACTTATTAATTAACAAACTCTCCGTGCCTTAGTGGGACAGTTAGCGATGTTAGCAGGTGTTTTCAATAAACTTGTCATGTTCCAAGTCATAAACTCGATGCACTACAAAAAACATAACCCTTCTTGCAATCGAATAAAAACCGTGTTCAACATAAGTTCAGACGCCTGAACATCAGGCTTGGTCAGATTGTAGAAGCTTGATTAACTGGCGTCTCTACATGTATAGGATTTCTTGTAACATAAGCGATCTAATAGTTGCTTCAAATGAATCGAAGAATTAATCATTTATAGGGTTTCAAACTCAAGATGAATTTATTAACGTTTTATATATAAATGCACAGAGAAAGTTACATTTCGAATGTTTTTTTAATTTTGAATAGGGCTTGCTGGTTTTATTTGTTTAGCAACATTTAACAAAGCCTATGTACACTCTATAATAGTTAATTTAAGGAGAGAAGAAATTAGCCAGTAACATAAAACTACAAACCAGATAAAAACCAAGGCAATGCAGCAAGAATTAAGATATTATAAATACCTAAATATCATGAAAGATTTGGTGTAACAACCTGTCAAAACAAATGCGTTATTGTAGCACTCAAAAACGTCCACATAATGTTGGCGACAACAAAGAGTTTCGTTTTACGCAATATCACTTGCTGAAAGTGCGCAGTTCGGAATCAAATTGCAAACAAGTTTGACAATGAGTGTGCGCCACATTAATTGTAGTCATTTGTGAAATATTTTACATTTTAATGGGCAACTTTGTTAACACTGAGTTCTCTAACTACATTTATTGTTGGCTGTGTGCAAATAATTTGTGCGGAGAGAAACATTATTTTTCAGTACTCTACTACAATTTTTGAATCAGGGGGCACGGCAGTGCCCCCGCCAAGTCAAGCAGAAAAAAGCGGCACGGCCGTACCATACTTTTCTCGAAGCAATTCAGGCCATTTTCGACTCCCTATAATTTCGTTGTGGATAAAATTAGAAGTCTGAATTTTCAGCAACTAATCAGGCATTGTATAAATACGGTGTATTTAAAATTTCAGACAATTTGAACCAGTAGTTTAAGAATGACAACTTGGTAAAGTTTCTGAATTTTGTCACTCACTGACTGACTCACCGATCATCAAAAGTATAAGGCACTTCTAGCAGACATAGAAGCTTCAAATTTAGAATATATATAGAGTTTAGTGTCCTTATTATGGGAAAATTCAAAAATTTTGTAATTTCGGTCCAGTTTTCTAAATACACTAACTGCATGAATAACTTTGTAATCCTATATAAATGTATAGGATTACAAGGTTACATTTGCAGTTAATGAATTATTACTGTACAATAGAAAATAATAGGTGTAGATAGATACCTACTATATGAGGCATAACGGGAGGGGGTATAGAGTGGGTAAGGGTGTGTTTAGTCCATGAAACTGAACAACATACCCGTGGGAAAATATGTTGAATTATGAAAAAAAGTCTTTCCTTACATTACTAATTCTACTTATGTTCCAAGTGAAAAGTTGCTCAGTTTCCTGGGCTGAACACACCTTTACGTGTCTCTTGTATTATCTATATATATAAAACTCTTCCGTTACTGAGTGACTGACTGACAGACAACGCACAGTCGAAACTACTGGTCGTAGACAGCTGAAATTTGGAATGTAGGTTCCTTGGGATATGTAGGGGAGCACTAAGAAAGGATTTTTGGAAATTCAACCCCCAAGGGGGAAAAAAGGGGTAAAAACGTTTCTATGAAAAATCTTATTCCTTGGGTTTATAAACTTGAAACCTGGCATGAACACGTACATAGGCAAGTAAATATGTTTGGCATTATAAGTTTTTTCAAACTACCCTCCAATCGTGATTTAGGGGGTGCGATTGGGTGACTGATTTATTAACGCACAGCCGAAACCGCTCGGTATAGGAGTCTGAGATTTTGAACAGAGGTTCCTTTAGTAACATAAGTGA
>NWSH02000525.1:5144434-5162694 GCA_002382865.2 Heliothis virescens | reverse complement strand
CCCGAAATATCCGACAAAGGTTCACATTCATCCTCGCCTTTACAAACGAGTATGTAGCGTCCCAATTAAGTGATCATCTTTAGACCTTTTTCAAGGATTTATGCAAACAATTTATTTGAAATGTCTTGTATTTAGATATCGCTTAATAAATGACACTGAAACATTATATACAGTTTCATATTACATACTCAAAATACCTAGGTAATATAAAAAATATATATTCTTACCACTATTTATGTTTGCATGAGTCAAGAGTGAGTCTGATTTAATATGTTAATTTTCAACTGAAGTTTAAGACAAAAACATGGAAACTTAACGGCGTATAAATCCATGACTCACTTATTTACTTGGAGAATTACCATATTGGTAATGCTTTCAGGTTTCCCTACTATCCAAATAGAAATATTCAGTGCACTTATTTCATTTCACCGAAAAACCTGACTAAACAATCTGAGTTGAAATGTACCGAGATTTTTAATTACCATTCTAAGAATACCACTAACTTAAACTTAATACATTTCCAATGTGATTTAATTCTGATTTAAAACGGATTGCAAAATTAATAGTTAAATAAAAACCTGCCCAATTCGACCAGTACCAACCCAAACAATTTAACGAAGTTCGTCTTCATTCGAGATAACACGCACGACCACGGCCTCTAAAATGAACTCAGCAGGACACGGTTCCAAGGGCCTAGTCTATGACTCATTTCTATCCAAGCCCACGTATCAACTTATTAATATAAACTAATCCATATTTTCATACACATTTATCTTTTAATTATTACCTCTATTTCATAACTGTCTCAGTCAGTCGCTTCCAGAATGAGGTCGACTCGTCATTATGCACTTTGCATTCCACTTCCGGATCCGAAACACCTTATTAATTGCAATAACATGATTATTTTAGTATATTAAACCTTCATTATATTTATTGTACTTTCTGATTCAACAGAATAAAATTTCCTTTAATTGATGATTTTGATTAAAAATACTTAAGCATCAATGCCAATAAGAACTAAAGAAAGTCTAAATACTTAATTGAAATTGAATAATGAAATAAATACCTATTCTACCAACAACATAACGTGTTCTACCTACTACCTGGACACTTAAATTTAAAGCATATTTAGAAGGGTGCTGAATAATATTGATCATGAAGATATAGAGAAAAAAAAATGATGAACTTTTCCGACAACCCATAGTGAAAAAAAAAATTCCACGTAAAGACTGGTTCACAAAAAATCTTCAAAAACCAACAACACACGACACGGTTAAGACGAAAGTGTATTTCAAATAATATTTCGCTTACTTATCATTACACAGCGAATGTCTTCGGCGAGCGGCAACAGACATGATCAGGTCATTGACCTCGCGAGCACGGCTCATCACAAACCTAGCAACGACCCATTATATTTTACGCCAGTTTTTTATCATCTCACCGCTCAGTTGGACCCTCACCAGTTTATTTGAGACGTTGAATATGCCGATGCGACTCTTATTGACATTTACACTATATTTCATTCGTATCGATGAGCTCCAGGGCGCATGCTTGATTGAATATCGAAGCAGGACGCCTATATACTTTTGTCGTGCACCGCAATTATTATTTTAAAAGCCCAAGGTCATTTAGTCGAAATACATCCTCATTCATTCTTTTTATTATTTTAATTATATCTCCCTTTAACAAAAACCATTAAGAATATTTAAACCAAGCGATCCTCGATCATTTATCTATTATTAAAACCAATAACTGAGAACCTCAAAATGCAATATTCGACTAACTACTTGCCTACATTATTTATGCTAAGAGTTGATCAAATAAATTAATGAATATTATGCGGCGTGCATCCAATTATTGAATCATAATTGTGCTCAAAGTATACCCGCCATCACAAAGCTAACCTAGAAATATATTGCTTCATCGGTCTATTAGTGATTGTTGAAACGCCAATGTACCACATTTGCCAACAATAATAACATTACAAAAATGCTTATTAATATTATCCTGAACGTTAAGATGTCTTATTTTATATAAGCATTAAACTTTTTATGCCGGAGTCAAGAAAATAATGTTAGTCATTTAAGATTTATATTAATGTAGGCTCTAGTATAAAATATTTCATAAATTTTCGCATGGTTCCTTTAATTCCAGATCTATATCTACTATTTACTTATAAGTTGGTTCCTTTAACTTTTAAGACCAACAGAAAAGACCGTCGCATAAATATCGATTGTGGAATTACTATGTTAGTGTCAATATCTGGAAACAATTCGCTGCGCCGCCGCGCGCGGCGCCTGAATCAGTTAAACCCTGCGTTGCCGGCCCTATTAGTTCCCAGAATTGCGCATAACCTCCACTGTCCATGTCCCTTCCGTCCTCCGGACTTATATTCAAAGGCATGGACACTTATATAAGCATGTGCTCATTCTAAAGGGTTCCGACTAACCCAAGTTGCCTTCATTCGCCACGGAAGAATGATGTCATCCACAAAGAACATTTGTTTGTATTTCTATCTACCCATTTTCCTTATACGAAGCACAGGAAAAAATTTTTTCCAAGAAAATGTTTCCAGTTGTTACCCCCCTGGTACCACCGAAGAAAATTTATCACATAATTCTGTTTATCATTTTTTTAGGTTCCGTATAATCTAGAACCCTTATATTTCGCCATGTCGTCTGTCCGTTCCGGGACAAATCTCATCGGCACTTAATGCTAGAAACGCTGAAAATTCAGTTCTAAATATTATTGTCAACTACGCCGACAAAGTGCAAAAAATAAAAATGGAAAAAAAAAATTCTTGTATCTTGCTATCTTACCCATTTTCCTTATGCAATGTCAGGAATAAGAAGTTTTGTAGGAAAATGGTTTCCATTGTATCTTGAAACAAAGAATATCACATGAATTCTTGGTAGTCAATATTTATCTTAATCGTAGAACAATAATCTAATATTTCAATTACATCATGTTAATATTGAACCTAAAATACTCCTTACGTTATCCGTGCATTCGAAGAAACATCTTTTCATATTTCTTTAGCTTGAAAATTGCCTGTATTTAAAATAGATAGACATGAAATAACTACACGTTGTTTCATAATTTCAACACCGTTATGCACAATAATTTTTCAAATGTTCAAAATGGATTCATAAAAAGTAATGCCTACTGTACGAGCAACAGTTTCAATAAACTCGATAAAAAGATTGCTTATTTTGGGAGTGTTTTGTTTTAAGTTTTTAATAGACAATAATTGTGCCACAATTATATTTTCCTTTATGAATTAATCGGATGTGTTCGGGAACGCGTGGCGAGCGCACGAGCGAGCGGCCGGCGTGCGCATTAACCATGTGTAAACTTATCTTCACACACACAGCCCAATAACTGCATGATTACCTGTACCTACTACACAGTAGGACATTGTTTTTCCTTTCAGCTCCTCTATTAGTGCAAATACTCGCATAACATTAATTTTAATCGACTCACTAAATTATTATGCAGAAGAAGCAAATACTTTTAATATTTCTTTATTTCTACCGTAGCATATTATAATATAAATGACACTACCAAAGTTCGATTTGTTCGTGTTGGTCAGTTAATCTATGTAAACTTGCATACTATTCTAGAAGCATAAATTCCACGCATGAGCTCTTCCATACCAACATAGTGGTCGAATTTATTAATGTTTTAATTTTCTTGAAGATACTTATAAAATGGCATTGTAACAAAGCTCTTTGTACTACCTATCTATTGAATAGCATTTGGTTTCTTTCTGAATCCTTAGAATAAATTTAATTAATTAATATTTATTGCTATTGTAGCCCTTTTAATGCGTGAATTAAGACGTGGTCACGAGTGAGCATTATAACGAATTTCCTTAAAGTCAATTTCGATATCTATCTTATCCTCAAGTTTATTATCAGCTTGGTGTTCATATTAAATATCTAGGTAAATTCAACTAATGAACACTATAGACTTATCAAATGAAATAAAATAAACAAAATAAAAATGTTGTTAACATGAGAATAATCTGCATATCAAGGCTTCTTTGACGTAATTTTCTAAGAATTTTGGATCACACTCACCTAGTTGGACTGGTTTTAATTAAATATTTGTTTACTACTGAGTTATATGCTCCATGTCTCTCATATAGTAGCATAGACCTAACTTCATTTGCAAAAGAGACAAAACAGGCTAGATCAAGGTTATGTATTCAACAACAAAACACCTACATTTACCTACCTTGTGAATTACGCATTTCTAAGTTTAACCACGAACGTCATGTCTAGCATTGCGATTCATTTTTTCACAAATAAATAGATAATTTACATGAAATGTAATGGCATAACAAATAAATATTATTGAGACCAGCAAAAGAAAAAAAAGTGCTTGAAACTTATGGAAATGCAGAATCGTTCAGCCGCCTTCGTGGCAAACCTATCGGTTTTATGATCTGCGTAGGCGAAAGTAACTGATACGATTCAGTTTATTTCCAAAAAAACACTATTCGAATATAGAGTTCTGCAAACATTACACATAAGTATAGGTAGCAAACAATATTGAGAAAGTAACAGGAAAATACACAAAAATTATCGCACAGTAATGTGTCATTTCAAATATGAAGTGAACGTTCGCTTCTCAAAGAGACACCAGAGCAAATCTCCATTATAATCGGCACGATTGAGAAACAAACATTTTTCCTTAAAAAATCGAATGAGAAATCACCTCTAGGCCTACACGTTTATTTCAATGATGAGACTGTTTGATGTTAGCGTAGTTGAATGGCGGGGCGCGGGCACAACCTACGAATACTAGCACACACCGCACGGCGTCTTGGAAACACCAGTTTGCGTATGTGTGTTTATCTTATGTCAACGAGCCGATAATGTCGTGGACTCGTGTCACGAGTTACGTCAACGTCAGCTGGCCGTGGGCCGCGGGTTGGCTTGAAACCCTCATCGACCAGAAAAATAATGCCCGCTAACTAAAAACAATTAATTACTCCGGAATTTGAAACCCCTTAACCTTTGAACAATACTGATTGTTACTAGCAAGATTTAGTTAAAAATATATGTATGAAACAGATAACACTGAAGTAGAAAGAACTTAATCTATCAAACTAGTAAATAACAAGGACATTTCACTATCAATACACGTCCAGGTTTATTTCCACTATTATCATATTAAAGAATTTAGAGATTAACCTAATTCTTTTTGGCCAACCTACACAACACTTTCAACCTTACAAAAATCCATTGAACTAAACAAATTCCAGTTACCATCTTTTTGAAACTTTCCTAAACGTACCGTATCAAAACGTGAACTACTTTCGTGAAATGACACGTGCGATGACAAAAAACGAGATAACACAACAGTTATCGGTCTTACATCACGCTCAGCTTAAACTAGTCGGGCAGCATTCCTGAAACGCCAGCCGGCGCACGAGCCAGCGACCACATAAAAAGATAATTACCTCAAACGCACGCACACTACTGCATAGTTTAGCATTCTTATGCCCGGTTATCTATTAAGATCGATTTGCAAAACCACAGTTTATTGCTATCTGACTTTATACAAGTTCTTGGAGGAGCTCGTCTGCTTTAAAACATAGATTTTGAAGCATGTGTGCAAGTCTTTCCAGAATGAAGAAACTTTAACTACACGGTGGCAGTGTAATGACATATAACGTCATATGTAATGATGTAACAGCATCTAACTGTGACGACAGCATTCAATCAAAAAATTTTGACAATAGCATCCATTTCGGAACCTAGTTATAACGCAGTGTATGGTCAACAATTCCAATAACGAGGGAGACCATACTTGGAAGATTTATGACATTTGAACGATTAGACGTAACTTGACATTATCAATGAACAAACTGTGGGAAAGTGCACTGGCGTGCTTCGGCTGTTGAATGGATAATCACCGTCGCTATCAAAAAACATTACTGACCACCATTATGCATGCTGTTAAAAACGATTATTTATTTAACACTAAACGTGAAATAAATAATTCATTCAGACGTCAATAGCCAGCGGGCGCTTCTGTTCGCAAGTGTCATGTAGATAAACAGTGATAGTTAATACTAAGTTGATGTGTGATACTATGCAAACATATTATTTTCGATGCCAGCAAAACTCCAATTTTTTTGCCAACAATTTAATTCAGGTAAGTACACTAGCTTCGCTGAAAGACAAACGTGGCATGTTCCTGAAATAGACAGCCGCAGCTGTGCAATGACGTCAACATTTGACAAAGTAGGTGTCATGTCAGCGACTCTAGGCATCATTGCTCATTTCCCTATAGGCGTATTATGTAGAATCGCAGAGTTCTGCAAATGATTTTGATAACCTCTGACTCCATAACCTCTAGCGTAAACACGTGGAACATTGACCGGACAACAGAACTTGATGACGTAATTGTTGGATAGCAACAGTGTCACTCACTGAAGCGAAAGGGCACTTCGGTCACTAACCCCTGACTAGACCAATGAAATAATAGCCTAAGCTTCCAAAATGTCTTGTGTCTTGCAACTGGGAGAAAGGAGGAGAGCTTGTGTTTCCAGTTATTAGTAACAGCACTTGGGTAGATAAAGAGCAAAATAGTATATATATTGTTTATATTTGCCGTGTCATGGCAGTGGGTGGAGGTATTTGGCCCGCTCTGTACACACTGTAATGTAATTTGGGAACACTCAATGCTATTCTATTATTGTCACAAGCGTTTATAATAACGTTGTTTACGACACCATTTCACTGAGTTTTACGATTAAATTGCTTCTTTAGTTGTGTTGCTCTTAGATTGTACCTGTGATATGAGTCAAGATTTATTGTACACCTTCTATATTATTTGTTTCCCAAGTTACTGAAAATTGTATTTCTCCTCACAATAAAAAAAAAAAATTTATATTAGTAAATTGAAACCCACATGAGGTTTCAATAAGCTTAGGATGTGTGTGTAAGAGAGTCTCATGGCTTGACAACAAGTCGCGACAAGTCCAAACGATGAATAACTTGTTTAAAGCTAAGCCACAGAACGTGAGTTCAAAATGGAAGAAGATATAAGACTTGATAACAAAATCTAGCAAAGAGCACGTGAATTTTAGCCAAGAATTAAGACGGAAAGTGTGAAACTGAATGACTTCATGCGTACCTATTTCATCATGAATGGATAATTTATCGCATGATTATGGAAACGTGCACTGTACTCTGACATCATGTCTGGATTAATGTTTTTGTCATCGACCTCAAACAACATAACTTTCTATATGTTTCTACATAGTTCAATTTGGATTACCTTCCCTACTTTCTGAATTCTTGCAACAATATTGTTCTAAAACAGAAATCCCTGTAAATCAAATGATATCAAGAAACTCCCGACGCCTTGTCTTACAGTTGGTTAACTGATTAGACAGGTTGACCGAACCACGTTGTATTTTTAGAGTTCTTACGAACTGTACTGATGGATGTCGAGAAAACAATAAATAAAATTATTTCGAATCTGTCTGTCTTGGCATTCGTTCGAACCATTTCAATTCAATTGATTGCAACCAAGTCAAAACAGGATCTAAATACAAGTCATTTAACAGTTTATTATCGGGAATAGGTCTAGTTTTATAATGAAGGATAGCACCAAATTACAAAAAAATATACGGATTGAGACAGCAACGTTTTATTGGAATGATTCTGTGTGGCTTATCTGACAAAGATCAGCTTTAGCTCGACAGGTTTATAATCAAATTGATGCTACTACTGCAAATGAAGTCTACAGCTTATCTAGCATATGCTAAGCTCATTCGTGAAGCGGAATGTAGATCCAAATTAAAAACGCCAAGGTATTTGATGTCACATCATTTGCTTCACGTTATAATAAATTTTGGCAAAAAATTGCAAACATGCAGCACCAGGTAGATGATAGGTTGATGATATACGGGTATTCGCAATTTAGAAAGTCCCTGGAACCACGCCAAGCTGATCCGGAAACTTATAGGCGTAACGGCTGTTTGTATTTAAACATTTTTCCACATTCCATTCTAAATATATAGTGACGATACTGACACATCGTATGATGTGACGTGCCCTGACGCAGCCCTGCCCACGTCAGCACTACTGAATCACGCGCCACCTCCCGCGCTCAGCGCCGTCGGCCTACCTACATTAACCCATATGCTTCCTCTTTTACTGTATTTCAGAAAAATATGTTTAAAACGTTTATTTAAGACAGCATGCGCATGACTATTAAAAACATGTGCTGTTGCTTTAGAAAATACACTTGTTGTTGAAACAAACAATTGACTAGATAATATTGCTAAGTACTTATGTCTTGAATGAGACTTCTTGTAATCAAAGAAATGCCATCAAAAACATCCTGTAAAAAACCCAAGTCTCGCAGCTCAGCCTCTCTTCGTAAAAAAGTTGTGAGATCCATGAATACCAAGTCAGTTAATCTTTTAGTCTGTATTTAAAGGACCTTCTGTCTTAATTTATTAAATAAGTTATTATCATGCCAACATTAAAAATATGTTACGTTTTTATCAAATAGATCCGACTTGGCCATCGCATGATTTGTTATTAGTATGTATCACACTACACAGCACGACGGGCCAGCAACCGAATTCCTCACCAGAGTCCTTCGGATATGATGATTGAAGGGAGTATCTTAAAGAAGTTAAAGCTCCTCCCAAATTTCAATGCGAAAACGAGATACCGATTAATGAATTGGTTTCGAGAATTTACAACGCTGGAGGCGCGAGTGACTAAAGAATCTAATAATGTAATATCATTGTTTCATGCGATGGCCAAGTCGAATCTATTTTAAAAACGTAAACATATTTTAATATGGCATGATAATAACTTATTTAATAACTTAAGACAGAAGTCCTTTAAGTACAGACTTAAAAAGATAACTGACTTTGTATTACATGGATCTCACAACTTTTTACGAAAGAAGAGGCTGAGCGCAGACTGGGTTTTTTACAGGATGTTTTTGATGCATCTCACTTCTTTGTAGAGTTTATATTTATACTAGCTTTCCGCCCGCGGCTCGCCCACGTGTAATTCGTTTTTACGTGATTCGTTTTTTGTTCGTAGAGATACTTTCAAGTTGTCCCGTTGTTACCTAGTCAGATCTGATGATGGTATTCCAGGAAACAAGGGCAAACCAAAACCTAAAACGGCAATTACGTTTTTGACAATGTCTGATATCATCATCCCATGTGAATGAGCTGATGATGAAGGTACAACTCCTCAACGGTTATGAGTTGAAAGAAAATTCTTACGAAGTTATACGTACATGTGAGGCTATTAGGTTGACCTGATAAATAAAAAAAATCTCATTAACGTTAAAGAATTTAGGTGAAAATGGGATGCGACAAATTTCGTCTCTTCACCTTTTCCTTTTAGCTGTTTGTATGGTAGTGTTAAACACAAAATAGGGATTTTAAAGGCTGATTGTTATTAATGTATGCATGTATGTACATAATTATGTATGTTAAAGATACGACTGGAAAGTTGTCATACAAAGTCTTTTTTTTTAAGATGGGAAATCATCAAATGACCTCTCCCGCTCTGGGTGGAACGAAGGGAGTGTCAGACTTTTACTGACTAAAACCCACCTCTTTCCTTCATTGCCCTTTGCGTTCCGGAGGGCCACGGTATCTCGTTAGAACTTTCCCGCAGCCCCGGTCTCAGTTATCCCGTTTCCCCCCCTTGGGGTTGACATTTCAAAAATCCCTTCTTATGCTTTTACCTAATAATTAAAAGCAAATTATACAAAAAGGGAAATCAGACCTTCCTACATATCTATAGCTCGAAACGCAAAAAAACCACACCCATCTCATTACATCCTTTTTGCCGGCGCAAACTTTGGACGTGTTATTTCTGGGCAAGCAACAAGATGCTATAACTTTTATAAATCATTGGAGGTTATCGCGAGGTCCCCGGTGGAGGCCGATTGCCTCCGAGCTTCAAGTCGGGACCTGTCGCGGGCGCATAATGCCAAACAATTACTCATCTGTCCAGAACAAAGAAGTTCTGAGTTCAGGTGTCCTTTGTTGTTATCAAAGCGTAACAAATGCAGGTCCTTTACCTTATTGTGTTAATTTCGGATTACTTTTAGTTTAAATTGTTTTCCCTTATGCTAACAAAAGGACAATAGGCTATTTTGGTACCCTAGAACACTGATTCCCAATAAAAATCCCATGTTATTGCTTTATGCTCTTGGGGGCTAGGGATCAATCAGACTAATTACAAAATCGAAGGACATTCGTATGATAAGACCTCATTGATAATTTCGACCTAAGACATCCGTAGGTGGTAAAACTGGCCTCAAACGAGCGAAAAAAAAGAAGAGAACATGAACATGGCAACAGTGAATAAAGCTGATTCGATTGAGTGCAATATTGTCCGTAGAAGGGTTTGGTGTGTGGCGACTGTGGCTGCTCCCTCGACAATGAGTCACACCACATAGCCGGTTCCGATGCCTTTGACCAACGTTTGCCTTTTGCACATTAGACCTACGTGTCGCGCACGCTATATGCATGCATAAACAAATATTGAGCTTATATAATATCATCATCGTGGATCGTAACAATTTAAAAAGTATATTGAAAAGAAAAAAGTCCCTTTATTGTTTTGTGGAGAAAATTAGGAAGGAAGACATTTTTGGAGAGATCGATGGCCTAAAAATGTTTAGAGGATAATAGATCTGGTTTTACTAGAAAAGCATGATTAACCAGACATGCGATGATATTATAAGCATGTTTTCGTAGAGTTTTTCCTTTTACCTATTCAGCAAATATCTGATGGTTTGCACGTGGCCTTGGAATTTGTACAGTGCTTACTGATGAGTGACTTACTAGTTGCTTAGATAGAGTTTTATGTATATTTGAGGTAACTTTAGTTTGTGGTATAAAATGCAGGTAATAAAATAATGGGAATGTGCTGTGTGTGAGAAATCATGCTTGATTTCCTTTTTTGTTTCCTAAAACAATATTTATTATTGGAAAATACCCTAAAATGTTCTGATTGTAACGCGAAAATGTCAATCTACTTTTAATTTAAAAACTCTCCGTGCCTTAGTGGGACAGTTAGCGATGTTAGCAAGGGTTTTCTACAAACTTATTACGTTTCAAGTCATAAACTCGATGCGCTACAAAAAATATAACCCTTCTTGCAATCAGATAAAAAGCGTATTCAACATAAGTTCAGACGCCTGCACATCAGGCTTTGTCAGATTGTAGAAGCTTGATGAACTGGCGTCTCTACATGTGTAGCATTTCTTGTAACATAAGCGATCTAATAGTTGCTTCAAATGAATCGAAGAATGAATCATTTATAGGATTTCAATCTCAAGAAGAATTCATTAACGTTTTATAATATAAATGCACAGTGAAAGTTACATTTCGAATTTTCTTTTAATTTCGAATAGGGCTTGCTGGTTTTATTTGTTTAGCAACATTTAACAAACCCTATGTACAGGGTGTTCAATAGTTAATTTAAAGAGAAAAATAGCCAGTAACATAAAACTACAAACCAGATAAAAACCAAGGCAATGCAGCAAGAATTAAGATATTATAAATACCTAGATATCACGAAAGATTTGGTGTAACAACCTGTCAAAACAAATGCGTTATTGTAGCACTCAACAACGTCCACATAATGTTGGCGACAACAAAGAGTTTCGTTTTACGCAATATCACTTGCTGAAAGTGCGCAGTTCGGAATCAAATTGCAAACAAGTTTGACAATGAGTGTGTGCCACACTGCCACATTAATTGTAGTCATTTGTGAAATATTTTACATTTTAATGGGCAACTTTGTTAACACTGAGTTCTCTAACTACATTTATTGTTGGCTGTGTGCAAATAATTTGTGCGGAGAGAAACATTATTTTTCAGTACCCTGTACTCTACTACAATTTTTGAATTTCTTTGATTACAAGAAGCTCAATTCAAGACATAAGTACTTAGCAAATATTATCTAGTCAATTGTTTGTTTCAACAACAAGTGTATTTTCTAAAGCAAACAGCACATGTTTTTAATAGTCATGCCGCATGCTGTCTTAAATAAACGGTTTTAACATATTTTTCTTGAAAATACAGTAAAAGAGGAAGCATATGGGTTAATGTAGGCAGGCGCACGGCGCTGAGCGCGGGAGGTGGCGCGTGATTCAGTAGTGCTGACGTGGGCAGGGCTGCGTCAGCGCACGTCACATCATACGATTGTCAGTATCGTCACTAATATATTTAGAATGGAATGTGGAAAAATGTTTAAATACAAACAGCCGTTACGCCTATAAGTTTCCGGATCAGCTTGGCGTGGTTCCAGGGACTTTCTAAATTGCGAATACCCGTATATCATCAACCTATCATCATACCTGGTGCTGCATGTTTGCATCATTTTTTGCCAAGCAATTTATTATAACGTGAAGCAAATGATGTGACATCAAATAAGTACCTTGGTGTTTTTAATTCGGATCTACATTCCGCTTCACGAATGAGCTTAGCATATTGCTGGATAAGCTGTAGAACTTCATTTGCAGATGTAGCATCAATTTGATTATAAACCAACCTGTCGAGCTAAAGCTGATCTTTGTCAGATAAGCCCACACAGAATCATTCCAATAAAACGTAGCTGTCTCAATCCGTATATTTTTTTTGTTAATTTGGTGCTATCCTTCATTATAAAAACTAGACCTATTCCCGATAATAAACTGATCAAATGACTTGTATCTTAGATCCTGTTTTGGACTTGGTTGCAATCAATTGAATCGAAATGGTTCGAAACGAATGCCAAGACAGACAGATTCCGAAATAATTTTATTTTATTGTTTTCTCGACATCCGTCAGTACAGTTCGTACAGAACTCTAAAAATACAACGTGGTTCGGTCAACCTGTCTAATCAGTTAACCAACTGTAACGACAAGGCGTCGGGAGTTTCTTAATTATGATATCCAATTTATTTACAGGGATTTCTGTTTTAGAACAATATTGTTGCTAGATTCAGATCAGAAATCAGGGAAGGTCATTCCAAATTGAACTATGTAGAAAAATATAGAAACGTTATGTTGTTTGTAAGGTTGATGACAAAACATTTCATCCCAGACATGATGTCAGAGTAGGTACAGTGCACGTTTCCATAATCATGACTATGAATTATCCATTCATGATGAAATACGTACGCATGAAGTCATTCAGTTTCACACTTCCGCGTCTAATTCTTGGCTAAAATTCACGGCTCTTGGCTAGATTTTGTTATCAAGTCTTATATCTTCCATTTGAACTCACGTTCTGTGGCTTGAGCTTTAAACAAGTTATTCATCGTTTGGACTTGTCGCGACTTGTTGTCAAGCCAATGAGACCTCTCTTACACACACATCCTAAGCTTATTGAAACCCTGATGTGGGTTTCAATTTACTAATATAAAATTTTCCTTTTTTTGATTGTGAGGAGAAATACAATTTCTAGTAGACTTGGGAAACAAATAATATACCTACCTAGAAGGTGTACAATAAATCTTGACTCATATCACAGGTACAATCTAAGAGCAACACAACTAAAGAAGCAATTTAATCGTAAACTCAGTGAAATGGTGTCGTAAACAACGTTATTATAACACGCTTGTGACAATAATAGAATAGCATTGAGTGTTCCCAAATTACATTACAGTGTGTACAGAGCGGCGCCAAATACCTCCCACCCACTGCCATGACACCGGCAAATATAAACAATATATCATACTATTTTGCTCTTTATCTACCCAAGTGCTGTTACTAAATAACTGGATACACACAGCTCTCTCCTCATTCTCTCAGTTGCAAGACACAGACCATTTTGGAAGCTTAGGCCTATTATTACCTCATTGGTCTAGTCAGGGGTTAGTGACCGAAGTGCCCTTTCGCTTCAGTGAGTGACACTGTTGCTATCCCAACAATTACGTCATCAAGTTCTGTTGTCCGGTCTAATGTTCCACGTGTTTACGCTAGAGGTTATGGAGTCAGAGGTTATCAAAATCATTTGCAGAACTCTGCGATTCTACATAATACGCCTAATAGGGAAATGAGCAATATGCCTAGAGTCGCTGACATGACACCTACTTTGTCAAATGTATGACGTCATTGCACAGCTGCGGCTGTCTATTTCAGGAACATGCCACGTTTGTCTTTCAGCGAAGCTAGTGTACTTACCTGAATTAAATTGTTGGCAAAAAATGGAGTTTTGCTGGCATCGAAACATAATATGTTTGCATAGTATCACACATCAAACTTAGTATTAACTATCACTGTTTATCTACATGACACTTGCGAACAGAACGCCCGCTGGCTATTGACGTCTATGAATGAATTATTTATTTCACGTTTAGTGTTAAATAAAATAATCGTTTTTAACAGCATGCATAATGGTGGTCAGTAATGTTTTTTGAATAGCGACGGTGATTATCCATTCAACAGCCGAAGCACGCCAGTGCCACTTTCCCACAGTTTGTTCATTGATAATGTCAAGTTACGTCTAATCGTTCCAAATGTCATAAATCTTCCAAGTATGGTCTCCCTCGTTATTGGAATTGTTGACCATAACACTGCGTTATAACTACGTTCCGAAATGGATGCTATTGTCAAACATTTTGATTGAATGCTGTCGTCACAGTTCAGATGCTGTTACATCATTACATATGACGTTATATGTCATTACACTGCAACTTAACTACACGGTAGTTAAAGTTTCTTCATCTGGAAAGACCTTGCACACATGCTTCAAATACCTCATGTTTTAAAGCAGACGAGCTCCTCCAAGAACTTGTATAAAGTCAGATAGCAATAAACTGTGGCTACTGCAAATCGATCTTAATAAGATAACCGGGCATAAGAATGCTAAACTATGCAGTAGTGTGCGTGCGTTTGAGGTAATTATCTTTTTATGTGGTCGCTGGCTCCGTGCGCCGGCTGGCGTTCCCTCAGGAATGCTGCGCCGAACTAGTTTAACAGCTGAGCGTGATGTAATGACCGATAACTGTTGTGTTATCTCGTATTTTTGTCATCGCACGTCATTTCACGAAAGTAGTTCACGTTTTGATACCGGTACGTTTAGGAAAGTTTCCAAAGCAATGGTAACTGGAATTTGTTAGTTCAATGGATTTTTGTAAGGTGTGAAAGTGTTGTTGTAGGTTTGGCCAAAAGAAATTAGCGTTAATCTCTAAATTCTTTAATATGATAATAGTGGAAATAAACCTGAGACGTGTATTGATAGTGAAATGTCCTTGTTATTTACTAGTTTGATAGATTAAGTTCTTTCTACTTCAGCGTTATCTGTTTCATACATATATTCTTTAACTAAATCTTGCCTAGTAACAATCAGTATTGTTCCAAAGGTTAAGGGGTTTCAAATTCCGGAGTAATTAATTGTTTTTAGTTAGCGGGCATTATTTTTCTGGTCGATGAGGGTTTCAGCCAACCCGCGGCCCACGGCCCAGCTGACGTTGACGTAACTCGTGACACGAGTCCACGACATTATCGGCTCCTTGACATAACGATAACACACACATACGCAAACTGGTGTTTCAAGACGCCGTGCGTGTGTGCTAGTATTCCGTAGGTGTGCGCCCGCGCCCGCCGCCATTCAACTACGCTAACATCAAACAGTCATCATCATTCGAAATAAACGTGTAGGCCTAGAGGTGATTTCTCATACTTTTATTAAGGAAAAATGTTTGTTTCTCAATCGTGCCGATTATAATGGAGATTTGCTCTGGTGTCTCTTTGAGAAAGCGAACGTTCACATTCATATTTGAAATGACCACATTACTGTGCGATATTTTTGTGTATTTTCCTGTTACTTTCTCAATTATTCTTTGTACCTATCACTTATGTGTCAATGTTTGCAGAACTCTATATTGAAATAGTGTTTTTTTGGGAAATAAAACTGAATCGTATCATTTACTTTCGCCTACGCAGATCATAAAACCGATAGGCTTTGCCACGAAGGCGGCTGAACGATTCTGCGATTTCCATAATTTTCAAGCACTTTTTTTACCTTTTGCTGGTCTAATAATATTTATTTGTTATGCCATTACATTTTCATGTAAATTATCTATTATTCTGTGAAAAATGAATCGCTAATGCTAGACATGACGTTCGCTAGTTAAACTTAGAAATGCGTAATTCAGCCAGGTAAGTAAATGTAGGTGTTTGTTGTTGAATACATAACCTTGATCTAGCCTGTTTGTCTCTTTGCAAATGAAGTTAGGTCTCATGCTACTATATGTAGAGACATGGACGCATATAACTCAGTAATAAACAAATATTTAAATACAAAACCAGTCCAACTAGGTGCAGTGTGATCCAAATTCTTAGAAAAATTACGTCAAAGAAGCCTTGATATGCAGATTATCTCACTGATTACAACATTACTTTTAATTGTTTATTTTATTTCATTTGATAAGTCTATAGTGTTTCATTAGGTATGAATTTACCTAGATATTTATAATGAACACCACGCTGATAATAAACTTGAGGATAAGATAGATATCGAAATTGACTTTAAGGAAAATTCGTTATAATGCTCATCGTGACCACGTACTTAATTCACGCATTAAAAGGGCTAAATAGCAATAAATATTTACTTACAATTAAATTATTTCTAAGGATTCAGAAAGAAACCAAATGCTATTCAGTAGATAGGTAGGTACAAGAGAGCTTTGTTACAATGCCATTTTATAAGTATCTCCAAGAAAATTAAAACATTATAAAATTCCGACCCACTATGTTGGTACTGGAAGAGCTCATGCGTGGAAATTATGCTTCTAGAATAGTACAGCAAGTTACATACGATATAACTGAACAACACGAACAAAGTCCACCTTTGTAGTGTCATATTTATAATTAGCTACGTGAAAATAATAGAACTATCTAAAGCAGTATGTGCTTCTTCTGCAAAATAATTAGTGAGTCGGTTAAAATCAATGTTATGCGAGTTATTTGCACTAATAGAGGACCTGAAAGGAAAACACATGTCCTACTTGTGTCACTTGTAGCGTACAGGTGACATCATGCAGTTATTGGGCTGTGTGTGTGAAGATAAGTTCACACATGGTTGAATGCGCACCGCCGCGCTGCCGCCGTCGTGCCGCCTCGCCACGCGTTTCCCCGAACACACACGAATTATTCATAAGGAAACATTAATTGTGGCACAATTATTGTCTAATTAAAACTTAAAACAAAACCCTCCCAAAATAAGCAATCTTTTTTATCGAGTTTATGAAACTGTTGCTACGTACGTAGGCATTACTTTTTATGAATCCATTTTGAACATTTAGAAAATATATTGTGGCAACATAACGGTGTTTGAAATTATGGAAACAACTGTAGTTATTTCATGTTTCTCTTATTTACATAACAGCCAATTTCAAGCTAAAGAAAATATGAAAGATGTTTCTCCGAATGCACGTCATAACGTAGCGAGTATTTTAGGTTCAATATTAACATGATGTATTGAAATATTAATTATTGTTCTACGATTAAGATAAAATATTGACTACCAAGAAATTAATGTGATAATTCTTTGTTTCAGATACCAACTGGAAACCACTTTTCTTAGAAAAACTTCTTATCCTGACATTGCATAAGGAAAATGGGTAAGATAGCAAATACAAAGAATTTTTTTTTTCCATTTTTTATTTTTGCACTTTGTCGGCGTAGTTGAAATACATATTAGAACTGANCATGATGTATTGAAATATTAATTATTGTTCTACGATTAAGATAAAATATTGACTACCAAGAAATTAATGTGATAATTCTTTGTTTCAGATACCAACTGGAAACCACTTTTCTTAGAAAAACTTCTTATCCTGACATTGCATAAGGAAAATGGGTAAGATAGCAAATACAAAGAATTTTTTTTTTCCATTTTTTATTTTTGCACTTTGTCGGCGTAGTTGAAATACATATTAGAACTGAATTTCAGCTTTCTAGCACTTACAGTCACTGAGATTGTCCGCGAACGGACAGACAGACATGGCGAAACTATAAGGGTTCCTAGATTACTACGGAACCCTAAAAAATGACTACCAAGAAATTAATGTGATAATTTTCTTCGTTTCAGGTACCAACTGGAAACCATTTTTCTTGGAAAAATTTCTTAACCTGACCTTGTATAAGGAAAATGGGTAAGATAGCAAATACAAACAAATGTTACGTTTGTGGATGACATCAGTCTTCCGTGGCGAATGAAGGCAAACTTGC
The DNA here is from genome assembly GCA_002382865.2 of Heliothis virescens. Classification (NCBI taxonomy): domain Eukaryota; kingdom Metazoa; phylum Arthropoda; class Insecta; order Lepidoptera; family Noctuidae; genus Heliothis; species Heliothis virescens. The sequence goes on along the minus strand of NWSH02000525.1, from coordinate 5,144,456 downwards.
GGTTAGTAGGAACCCTTTAGAA
>NWSH02000525.1:5107468-5123730 GCA_002382865.2 Heliothis virescens | reverse complement strand
CATGCCAGAACATCAAAATTTCACAAGATTCGTGAATTTCGTTGATGTGGCAAAATGACAGTAGTTAACCCTATTGGTTTTGACGTTTATTTTCTGAGTCATTTTCTGCATTCACGCTGTTTTTTCATTGATTTTTTTTGTATTTATATACTCGTAAGTAATTCACGTTATGTGATATAAAACTTGGACAGGAGTTTCAAAGACATTCAGATTTTCCATAGTTAACAGAAAAAATAAGCAAAATTACATAAATCCTTCTTCCATGTACAATGTAAAACTGGTGAATATACGGTTTCATTCAATATAATTAAAGACGAAGTAAATAAGGATTTTGGGAAAGTTTGTTTATTTGACTATCATATGAAAAAAAAGTAAGTAAGTACGTACAAAACGATTCATGATGGTTGGTAATGAGATCAATAATTGCAACTAATTGTACTTCTGTAAAAGTAAATGTATTTAAAGTGATTGTAATCTAGTTTCAAAGATTAGTGAAATCTAAATTGTAACTGCACATCCAAATATAAGAATTTGATAGCATTACAGTCTGTGTTTCCTACTGGCCTTGATAGTTTCTAAATAAACTTAAAGACACCTTAATAACTGTTAAAATACTAACATATTTTACTTACATACTACTTACAAAGTTCATTTGATGCTATAATAAGGCTTCATTTGCGTAACTTACCAAAATAAAGGCAGCTTTGTCCTTGACATAGAAGCCATACTTTATTTTGATTAGCCTCAAATTACATGTTAACAATTTAGCATTTTAAAATGTTGGTGCTTAAATGAAACCTGTAAAATGGGTTTAAACTCATTAGTAAAGTATATACTTTTATCAATTGACTTTTTAATATTTGCTTTAAGTGTCAATTCTTTTAATTCTTGCAAATTTATGATTTACATAATGTATTGTTTATGGAATATATGAGTTTTCTGTTGGGCACATTATGCTATGACATAGCTGCTGTAACATATTACTTAGCCTTCTCAGATGTACAGACAACAGCACATCAAGTTACCACACTGTCAAATTTCTGCAATAGATTTTCAGCGTTATCACAATAGTGGAGGGTTAATGTTTGATTGGTAAAATTTTACAGATTTGGGTACCGTGACCTGCTATTGTCTGTACATTTAAGTATGAAATTGGGGTAGTTATGTGTGTAAATGAAACACTTTAAAATGATGGCTGTTCAGAAATGGAAACATCTTATGACTCATGTAAATAAACTGTCTATTTATATTACAACAAAGTCACCTGCATCTGCAGATGTATGACTCTTCTAACTTCTTCATGAAAACTGACTTAAAACCTCTTTAAATGTAAGAGCTAACTGTCTTGCCAAAAACAATGACTATAAGCTTTTACTTGTGTGTATTACCTACTAGCTTCTGCCAGCGGTTTCATCCGCATCCGGATAAAAAGTAGCCTATAGCCTTCCTTCATAAATGAGCTATCTAACACTGAATTTTGCAAATCGGAGCAGTAGTTTCTGAGATTTGGGCGTTCAAGCAAACAAACAAACTCTTCAGCTTTATAATATTAGTATAGATTAAAGATTTTAAGAATTCATTCATTTGTAAAGTTTCCAATTGGTAATTCAGTTATATCACACATATTTTTCACTTGACATCAGAAATATGAATTCATTGACTATTTTAATAATAATTTCCTCTCTACAAGTGCAGCTTTACATAACTGAGTTTTTAATTGATTGTGTAAATATTAACATAAATGTGACTGTGGTAGATATCCTTGAATAATCAATAACAAAACTAGAACTTACATTACCTAGGCTAGTACCATTATTATTTACAGTTCATTGACATTCATGAAGTTCATTGACTTTTAACTTAAAAAAATATATAATATTTTGATAATAAATTTAATACTTGTCTGTATTAGCAGTATTTTTTAGTTAAAAGGTACATTTTATTGTTTTCAATGAAATTACTAAGTTATTTAAAAAAAATGTATGATATATTAAAGTCAAGAATGCATAATTTTACACTCACAAAATGATGAAACCTAATTAATATTTATTAACCTGCAAGCAGCTGGCCCAACCCGCTGTCTTTGATACTTACAATTCGAAGATTATTATTGAAAAAAATATCATGTTACAATGTTCTATGAAGTCAGTAATTTTGCATGAAACACTTAAGTATTTTGTCAAGTACATTGTGTCAGGGTTAAATAAATAAAATACAAGCACCATGATTGTTATGTGCCAAATGTGGAAACATACTTATACAAAATATTTATGTTGATGACTCACTCAGTTTATGTTAATGTTGTCAATGATGTAATTCAACCTTTAATCTGCCTTCCTTGTGTCTTACTTAATATTTATTTCGTCACTTAAAAGCGTTCATTGGTTGCACTAATTTTTGTGATCGCTAAATATGGTAATAACTAGTAAGTAGTATTATAGATGCAACCTGTTTATGCACTAGTTGCAAAATACTGGCATTTAAATGGCAAAATTTATATGTATCTAAACAAATTAATATTAAAGTTTGTTCAAAAGTAGTAGGAAAGATCACACTGCCCATTACTATTGTCTTCAATTCAATGACATATTTGTTATGTCATTGAGACTTCCTCCTCCTCGTTTTAGCATAGTAAGTAGTGTTGTATTAAAAAAACTATTGTGTTTGTACACAGGTGTTATAATGGCAACGGCGTTTCTGCCGTCGCCCGCGTGAATAAGTAAGACTCTAGTGCAGTGAACCAACCGGGCCCGCCGCCTCAAGCGTCACCCGACCACGATGAAAATGGTGTTGTCACAACGGCAACGAGAGGAGCTGTGAGTAACGCACTTATTATTGAACGTGCACTGTATTATGTCATTTCACTTGAGGTTATCATACTGAAAACGTGTGTTACTTTGAGTTAGTCCACAAATAATGTCCCGTCGCTGATTCTGGCTACTTCTTGCAAGATATATTATACCTGAGACAAGTATAGAGTTAATTAGACTACAATATCTTGGACCAAAGATTTAAACGGCGTCCAAATGTGAACACACAACATAGTTACTTGTTTTTATATTATAGAAAAAAATATGATAATATAAAAGGACATCAAGTAGATATCTAACTAATTTTACTCTAGTCAAACACTTCTTATACACGGATCTTATGGAACAAACAAAAATAACTACGTTAAAAAAAACCGACTTCAAAACTAAAAAGTAAAAAATAAAAAGTTTATTAAAATAATAGGTTTGATGTCGGTGCCTAGTTACTACGTAAGTATTATATTGACTTACTTGGCACCGACATCAAACCTATTATTTTAATAAACTTTTTATTTTTTACTTTTTAGTTTTGAAGTCGGTTTTTTTTAACGTAGTTATTTTTATTTTATACTTTTTAGTTTAGTCTTGCGTTTTTATCAGTATGTAAAATTTTACGTGGATGACTTGATAACAGGCCGGTCCGGCCTGTTATCAAGTCATCCACGTAAAATTTCACGTAAAATTCACGTAAAATTCACGTAAAATCCACGTAAAATTTACAGGTAATTTTTTTAGAAAAATGCTCCTAAAATGAAAACTAACGGGCCCACCTGGATAAAATTTTTATGGGACCAATTCGAAGCTATTCCGTATCAAACAAAAAAAGAATTACGTAAATCGGTTCAGAAACCTCGGAGTAATCGGTGTACATACATAAAAAAAAAAAAAAAAAAATATACCGGCCGAATTGAGAACCTCCTCCTTTTTGTTGAAGTCGGTTAAAAAACACTAAATGTTGTCAAGTATCATGTTACGAATAACACAACAAAATATACTTAAGGACAATCAAGTGTATTTTAATATTCTTAAATGATTAAATCTGTTTCTACGTGATATGATGATAAGGATTACATTATCGTATTTTTATCTGTACTAGCAATTTATCAGAGGCGAGCTCTGCATACAGTTTTAGGGCATGTCAAAAACTTTCCCGCATCTGACGAGTTTAGTCGACTTATTTCGAGATCTCGCATTCGCTTTCATTTAATTTGTAACGAGTTAAAAATAAATGACCAAAAAGGTAAGGGCGTTCTTTAAAACACCAAAAACCCTGTTCCTTTACATATTTTTTAGACATTTATAAAATTAATAGCTCGATCGAAGAGTAGAGATAACATATGCCAGCGACATTGTTGTCTTGCCTCGCTCCTTAGTCATCAGATAGAAATAAACATTAATTCTACGGTTCATGGCGAGGTCATACAGGTATCAATTGTTCGTAGAATAGATCTAAGAATTTTCTAGAAATCCGCAATAGAAAGCTGTTGCATTAAGAAATGTATTTCTTTTAATTGCATTTTGTCTAGTGCAGTTGCAGGTCTTTAAGTTTGATAGTATTTGTTTAAAGTATTTCGATATCTATGATTTGAACTACTTGGTGAATAATTACGAAATCAATGCATTATTCCGCTCTCTGTTTTCAATAGTACTCGGCGCATTGTCTTCAAAATATACGATTGCGTTTTGAAGCAGCAGAATTGAGTTTCAATGAATTCGGTCAAGCAAATAGTTGCGGCGGCAACAAGGTCGCTGCTAACGCAATGTTACCAATACTCTACTAGAAACTTTCTGAATTTGGTATTAATTACATTATCCTATCAAAACATCATAATATACAACAAATATTACAGAGATCCAGGCAACATTCATCGATAACAGGCTCGGCTATTCTTTGAAATCAATACTGTCTGTTACAGAACATTATGCAAGCATGATTTAAAACAATCGTTCAGATCACAATCAATCGAACAGCTAGACATTTTATTGTGATAATATTTATGTGAAGAAATGCTACTCAACCTCACACAAAAAATCTTCTACGGATAAGTTACCTTCGTTAATATTCAGTGATAATCTTGCAGATGTTAATCTGACCACACCGAAACTGACGCGTTCTGCTGATTATTTTAATAAAATTTACGCAGCCATATTTAAACTATAAAGAGCTAGCCACTAGTGCTTACACGCAAATTACTTAATCGTTTAAATTGCTCGATTTTGGTATCCAATTGAAGTTTGTGTAACCATATTTTTTTAACTAAGTATAGACTTCCTTCCGCGTGAAGCTAACTGTCTGGCGTTGCCTATTATTGAGTCCCTTGTCTTCAATCAGAACCGGATAACGCTTATCGGTTTAACGCATAAAGTTTTTGCAAATATACAGTTACGTTTCATTATGATTGTGATCTATAGAGAATAATTATAATTAACTTTTTAAATTATAGAGGTGTCAATTGAGTACATTAAATTTTATATTTAAGGTCAGTTTCAACGGTTCCAGATAAGGTTCTAGATAGCTATCTGACAGATGCTGCCATAGAAAGTAGTCAAAATTAAAAACATTTCTTTGGCATCATCTGTCAGAATGGCGCTTACGTTCTAAATAAAATAAAAAATACACCTGGTGTACCTGGTGTACACCGTAGTAACGAAATATGTAACCTTAATAAATAGTTGTATCCCATACAAGGAGTAGGTACCATCAGTACTCAGTCGACCTGCGTGCCTGCCGACCTTTGAAAGTGACAGTTGCTCTTATAACGCAATGTCGTTGACCCCGCGTCGTCGTTGGCGCCTTCCTCGACTTAATGCTGGTGTGCAGCTTTCATCGTGAACCTAGAAATCTCATCATTATTATACGATTATTGATGTTGCAATTGCGAATAACGGCTCAACTACTTTAACGCTGATTGCAGTTTTCAAAGAAACTTTATCAACATCGGTATTCAATTTGAAATTCATAAGATTATGAGGCACTTCATCGTACTATCAAGTGTACGGTATTATGTTAAACTCCGTTTTGTAGCCTATTAATATAATATAGCCTATTTTCCTAGCTTGCTTCCCAGAACTCATTATTTAGAGTACTGCTACATTGATAAACCTACCTATGGGCCGTGAACTAATGACCTAAAATACCCTATCGTTCCTTATACCCTTTAACTCGCTTCACACGAAGTGAAAGGCGAACTGAGATCTAATTCGCGATACTTCTACACAAAGATGTGGTCATGCTGTTCACACGCTATTGTTATTCAATACAAGTGCAAACTACACGTCCAAATTCAAAGTGCCCATGTTATGCAAGTTCATTATACAAACAGGATTAGTCTAACTTTACATATAAAGCTTCAAAAGATGTTGTCCTAAGTGTCTGATAGCCGTTGACTGAAATGTTAGCTCAGTTCGAAATAACCGACTTACAAAGTGATACTTCTTCGTCATTGGTAATGGTCTATTCCGCGTTCGGTTCGGATCTACTGTGTCGAATCGGGGTCATTGAACGCGTCTGTTGATTAAAAATAACGATCACAAATTAAAACACCAGCAGGCATATTTCGCTAAATGGACATGCTCTTACAGTTGAAGATTGCAGCACTTGCTGTAACTACGATGTTGCTGTTATTCGGGTCGATTGTTGCTTGAGTGAACATTTTACTTCTTATGATAAAGAGGTTTATTGATCATTACGTAGCTGATACTGTGTATTATGTCTATAACTATTCATAGTCACCATTGTTGTGTGACTGTAAAATAATATAGTGTGAAATTACAAGTCTTTTGTAATTAATATTATAAACATTTATTGGGCCTTTTATTTTAGAACAAGCAACCTGCAAGAGGCAGAACAGAGAAAGTGTTTAAGGAGAACATTAGAGCATATTATTACTGTTATAATATTATTCAAATTATAATGATAAGAATCTTAAACACCCGCTATTCAAGACCTCCTATTGGCTCGAAACAAACGAGGTCGTATCGAGAGTTGTCTTACATTTTGTACACCCAAATAGAAAAAAACAGCTTACGTCATAGGTATCTCGTTATTACCATAATCGATCAAGATCATAATCTCTGTTACATAAATGTCTAGATGAGTTAGAAAGTTGTTATTTAGGATGCAGTTATCTGAACATTGATTTAGTTGAATTCTTTGACGGTTGACAGGGACATTTTGGGATACATAAACAAAACCATTCTCCACGTGACTGTTGTTCCTAAAATAATCTGCTTTTCTCAATTTAGTTGCGTCGGCCTTGAGTGTGGATTTCGTCGTTGTTAGGCATGTCCGTCCATACGTTATGTGTGTACGTCATGCCAGTCACTACGAAGCGCATCCAGCCAGGTTATGAACGATCGTGACTCATCGCATAATATTGTGATCAAGATACGCGCCTGCATCAATGTCAACCTGCTCTTATTCGATATTCGAGCCAATCCAAGGTTCGCTTCACTCTTATGAAATATGTGAAATAATGAAAAAAAAACTGATTTAATATTTTAAACTTATACGTTAGATTTACGCTTAGGTTTTTTGATTTTGATTAAAATGCAAATGGCAAACAAACGCTGATGAAAAGTATTGCAACATGGACACTGGACAGTAGTTTGAAATAAACTCCAACTGATTAATCAGGTCTTTATCAGATGTATTAGGTGTTATCTTATCATACAACAATCTTTAGTCATTCAAAAGACAATTAGTAAAGTCGCACTCGTGACCTAACGTTGGCAAATAATCATTCAATAAAACGAAGTGATAATGGGAATGTAAGCCATTGTTAGCTTCGAGACCCGTTGCCCATCCGCATACTGCTCTTGCCTGAGCTACGGATTGCAAGGAATGCAGTCCTCGCCCGGTCGCTATGTTGCCTCGTTTTAAAGCTACGCTGTCAGTGCATTTTTCGATATTTTATATGGCTATGCGTCATTATAGATTCTTCTATTACAAATCCTAAAGCAGCTCATAAATAGTTCCCATGATTGTTTCCAGAAACTGTTTACTATTCCAAATTGCCAAATGCAGTGATAACATCAATGGGAAAGCCAAAATGAAGAATACACGTTCTTAATTACACGGACTAACTAACTGTGCTTACCATGTTGTTATAACACAAAATGCATACAGATATTTATTTATTGAATCCACAAATAAATAATCAATTCTGATCGAGCACTAATGGCCAATGGGGCCATCTTCAGGCAAATTAGCTTTACGATCCATGGAGAAATTTGAAATCTAATTAAGCAGAGCATTCACCTGCTTACTCTAAAGGATTTGAGCGTCCGGTCACGAATGTAATTAAATTACTATGTAGAAACTTCCTCGGGAACTTTACTATGTCAACGTTTTTGTTTTACATTGGTTTCCTTTATGGTTTCTTGGCAATTTACTGTGCCTGTTGTTTTCTATCGCCTCTAACCTTCTCCCCTTTGTAAATATCACGTTGATGGTATTTTCACCCCCGTCACGCTTAGGTTTTCCCGATATTTAATTTGCCCTTCAACCCTTGTTTACTGCGGNAACATCGGTATTCAATTTGAAATTCATAAGATTATGAGGCACTTCATCGTACTATCAAGTGTACGGTATTATGTTAAACTCCGTTTTGTAGCCTATTAATATAATATAGCCTATTTTCCTAGCTTGCTTCCCAGAACTCATTATTTAGAGTACTGCTACATTGATAAACCTACCTATGGGCCGTGAACTAATGACCTAAAATACCCTATCGTTCCTTATACCCTTTAACTCGCTTCACACGAAGTGAAAGGCGAACTGAGATCTAATTCGCGATACTTCTACACAAAGATGTGGTCATGCTGTTCACACGCTATTGTTATTCAATACAAGTGCAAACTACACGTCCAAATTCAAAGTGCCCATGTTATGCAAGTTCATTATACAAACAGGATTAGTCTAACTTTACATATAAAGCTTCAAAAGATGTTGTCCTAAGTGTCTGATAGCCGTTGACTGAAATGTTAGCTCAGTTCGAAATAACCGACTTACAAAGTGATACTTCTTCGTCATTGGTAATGGTCTATTCCGCGTTCGGTTCGGATCTACTGTGTCGAATCGGGGTCATTGAACGCGTCTGTTGATTAAAAATAACGATCACAAATTAAAACACCAGCAGGCATATTTCGCTAAATGGACATGCTCTTACAGTTGAAGATTGCAGCACTTGCTGTAACTACGATGTTGCTGTTATTCGGGTCGATTGTTGCTTGAGTGAACATTTTACTTCTTATGATAAAGAGGTTTATTGATCATTACGTAGCTGATACTGTGTATTATGTCTATAACTATTCATAGTCACCATTGTTATGTGACTGTAAAATAATATAGTGTGAAATTACAAGTCTTTTGTAATTAATATTATAAACATTTATTGGGCCTTTTATTTTAGAACAAGCAACCTGTAAGAGGTAGAACAGAGAAAGTGTTTAAGGAGAACATTAGAGCATATTATTACTGTTATAATATTATTCAAATTATAATGATAAGAATCTTAAACACCCGCTATTCAAGACCTCCTATTGGCTCGAAACAAACGAGGTCGTATCGAGAGTTGTCTTACATTTTGTACACCCAAATAGAAAAAACAGCTTACGTCATAGGTATCTCGTTATTACCATAATCGATCAAGATCATAATCTCTGTTACATAAATGTCTAGATGAGTTAGAAAGTTGTTATTTAGGATGCAGTTATCTGAACATTGATTTGTTGAAGTTGAATTCTTTGACGGTTGACAGGGACATTTTGGGATACATAAACAAAACCATTCTCCACGTGACTGTTGTTCCTAAAATAATCTGCTTTTCTCAATTTAGTTGCGTCGGCCTTGAGTGTGGATTTCGTCGTTGTTAGGCATGTCCGTCCATACGTTATGTGTGTACGTCATGCCAGTCACTACGAAGCGCATCCAGCCAGGTTATGAACGATCGTGACTCATCGCATAATATTGTGATCAAGATACGCGCCTGCATCAATGTCAACCTGCTCTTATTCGATATTCGAGCCAATCCAAGGTTCGCTTCACTCTTATGAAATATGTGAAATAATGAAAAAAAACTGATTTAATATTTGTTAAACTATACGTTAGATTTACGCTTAGGTTGAATCGGTTTCTATTTTATTTTGATTTTAAAATGCAAATGGCAAACAAACGCTGATGAAAAGTATTGCAACATGGACACTGGACAGTAGTTTGAAATAAACTCCAACTGATTAATCAGGTCTTTATCAGATGTATTAGGTGTTATCTTATCATACAACAATCTTTAGTCATTCAAAAGACAATTAGTAAAGTCGCACTCGTGACCTAACGTTGGCAAATAATCATTCAATAAAACGAAGTGATAATGGGAATGTAAGCCATTGTTAGCTTCGAGACCCGTTGCCCATCCGCATACTGCTCTTGCCTGAGCTACGGATTGCAAGGAATGCAGTCCTCGCCCGGTCGCTATGTTGCCTCGTTTTAAAGCTACGCTGTCAGCGCATTTTTCGATATTTTATATGGCTATGCGTCATTATAGATTCTTCTATTGCAGATCCTAAAGCAGCTCATTATAATTCTAAATAGTTCCCATGATTGTTTCCAGAAACTGTTTACTATTCCAAATTGCCAAACGAAGTGATAACATCAATGGGAAAGCCAAAATGAAGAATACACGTTCTTAATTACACGGACAGGTACTTTACTGTCATCCAGTCATTAACTAACTGTGCTTACCATGTTGTTAAAACACAAAATGCATACAGATATTTATTTTGAATCCACAAATAAATAATCAATTCTGATCGAGCACTAATGGCCAATGGGGCCATCTTCAGGCAAATTAGCTTTACGATCCATGGAGAAATTTGAAATCTAATTAAGCAGAGCATTCACCTGCTTACTCTAAAGGATTTGAGCGTCCGGTCACGAATGTAATTAAATTACTATGTAGAAACTTCCTCGGGAACTTTACTATGTCAACGTTTTTGTTTTACATTGGTTTCCTTTATGGTTTCTTGGCAATTTACTGTGCCTGTTCTTTTCTATCGCCTCTAACCTTCTCCCCTTTGTAAATATCACGTTGATGGTATTTTCACCCCCGTCACGCTTAGGTTTTCCCGATATTTAATTTGCCCTTCAACCCTTGTTTACTGCGGGTAATGAAACTGGTGCTAAAATGCACGTTTCTTGGAAATTTACTCGAATTATTTTTGGGCTGCCTTAGTATTATTTGGGAAATACCATCTTTTATATGTATATTTTTTGTTTTCGTTTAACATTCTAAGCAGTTTCCATCGAAGCTCTTAATTTATGTGACTTTATTAGCAGTTTCTTGACATTTTCTGATGTAAGATACATATTTGTTCTGAGCAAGGAAAAATTGGTTACAGTGACAGTGTCCCTCTGGGGAAGTTCATTTTGTGTAGGAAAAGGGATTCGCAATGACGCAGTGTAGCTCTGACGTGTCTGGCGCCTGGTGGGGGCGATCGATAAGGCAAGTCGCGTGGGCGGCCTCCCCTTCATCCCCGCTACGAGAAAAACTATTATCAACTTTAATCCTATACTGATAAACATACAAAATTCCCTGGCAGAAAGGAAATTTTATATCACAGAAAATAGCAATGAGTAGGTGGTTCGCCCACCCCTTGTCAATTAAGGTTCATCGTATTTTTGATGCGAAGCAAATGATGTGCCTATCTTTTCATTATTCATGAAACGATGGTATTTATGATTCACGAAGATTCTATTGATAATAAATAAATTTATATCAAAAGTTAGAGTTAGTTGACAAAGTTGTGTGCGTTGCTTAGACTCCTTAGATGTTTAGACTCTTACATTTCAAGTCACGACTGTGTATGCAAATCGTTGCTTGTTATGTGTTCTTCATACGGATATGGTGAACACAGTGCGGTTTCTTCAATACTTTTAACATCGTTCCGCTTCGTTACATCCATCCCGTTGTTTCCATGATTCGTGATCCCGTTACGCCGAATGCTCCATTTCACAATATTTTGGGGTCAGGCTACTGATTGTTGATCTTTAATCGACTGTAACAAGAATTATGGACTTTAAAATCCAAGCAAGTGTACCAAACCAAGTCATACAAGAATCTTAACCGTTGATATGAACGAACGCGTACGCATCTCGTTTCAGAACCGTTATTTCTATGAGGGTTAAAAGGGAATGGAATGGGGTACTGAATGAGTGAATCTTCTCCCTAATAGTAAAGAATGCCAATTATACTAGCAGCTAGCTCCATATAATTAACACTGATGTTTCAATGTCAAAGTGCACGCTCTAATTGTAAATGTGACATTGTCTGTACCATGTTACAATTTATGAAAATACCGCTAAAATAAAGATATACCTAAGCAACCTGTAGAAACTACTACTGTTTACTTTATGTTGGGTCTATTCATCATCTGCCTAGCCTTTTCCCAATTATTTTGGGGTCGGCTTCCAGTCTAACCGGATGCAGCTGAGAACCAGTGTCTTCACTTACTTCGTATTGCATATGGCTGAATATTCGGTGCTGGGAAAGGAGCAGTTTCCATAGAGGTTTCCTTCGTACTTCGGTACCAAATGGGACCAGGTCATCTTGAAATTCTATTCACAGAACAACAGAAAATGTTTTGGCCATAATATACGCTTGTTAGCTTTCAAAATCGCATAGACCTTTTCACAAAAACATGCAACTGCTAAACACAAAGTAAGTGTACGAAGAAAGAAGGCCTACTCTTGCAACTTCCAACAATTGCAGCATTCTTATTTATTCCCTAATTTATAATTCGTGGGAAATGTAAGTGTAAACATAATTAATAAGCTTCGATCTCAGTTCTTATAAAGCTGCAATAAATTAGTTTTGCAGGGAGCTGTAAGGAATCCAGGCCCTAGATGAAAGTCTTTGTTGGCAAATTACTCTAAACTGGGATTAACAGTCTTCTGGTATTCTTATTTATTATTTTCATTCATTTATTGACTAACTTAGTTTTAGAATTTTATTTTGTCAGTAAAAGTCATGATAGGCGTATTTACTTTGCCATGAATACAGATTTGCATTAACATTATCACGGGCTATTAATATCCCGTCCCCGTTATCGATCCACGCGACGTATTTGTTACGATGTTTCCGTTGTTTCTCGTTGTCAACCAAACTCAGCAACTTATCCGTGTAAATATTTCTTCTTCATGAAATCATGCTAATCTATTCACACATAAACTGTCTTATAGACAACCTGTGTATATTATGTAGAACAAGCCTATCATTCAATGCGCTTAACAATCGACGATACCTGTTTAGATTACTAATAGAATGTCACGTAATATTGAAGCAGTCAGACCACCATGCAAATTAAGCTTGCGTGTTTTTATAATAATGACGTCTATTCATGAGCTTAATATTCCGTGATCACAGTTAAGTTGATAAATACATATATTTATTTACATCAACAATAGTAAAAATACTAGATTGACTTGGCGGGGGCACTGCCGTGCCCCCTGATACATTTTGGCCCTGTATCCAGTTACTAGTTCCACTTGTCCCTGCAATCAGAGTAATAACGTCGGAAATGTATCGTGAAAGTTATTTTCTCAGGCGGTCCCAGATCGGTCCGCGCCTCTAGCTCTACGCACGAAACCACTTTCGCTGTGCCCCAACATTGCTACTGAACTCTTATACTATCCAAGGTAGGAGTCATCGGCGAATTGTTCAATTTAGCCGCGAGCGGTGATTATGTTTGGTGTTCCGATTATTTTATTTATAGACTATGCTCATCAATCAAACAAACCACTAAACCGCCAATAGAACCTGTACAATTCGTTGCAAACTGGTACGCCTCATTTGCTGTGTTTGAGCATTAATTTTGTATGCGTCCCAATCTGTGTCGCTTTGTCTTTTCACTTAGACGGAACAAGCGATACGTGTAACTTGATTGCTCCCACGCGAACAATAGGGACACCCGCGAGACTGATTGTCTTTGGAATCGATTCGGTTTCACCGCTTTGGTATCAAAGCCTGACATAGTAATCAAGCAAGAAATAAAGTCTATTCAGAAGCGACGTGAAGATGAAACGCTTCGCTCGCTAACGCCTTTTAACGTTTTCGCCAAATTCCAAACTCAATGACAAGAAAGTATTGCCAATTGATGCTTTAATGGTCAGGATTATCAGTTGCATAAGCACAATAATCGAATTATGCACTCCAATACAGATAGGAAGTTTTTCAGTGAGTAATACAATGTATGCTGTTTATAGAACACATAAAATGACGTAATTCTTGAATACAATACTTGAACCTGTTGTCTAAATAAAATAATCGAGTTTGCCCACCACGCAGCGAGGTAATTCCTCACGCATGCATAAATGCTCGCGGACTCGAAACACAAAAGTAAGTGAACTACATGTCTTGGCTTTATATCGTATATCGCAGAATTACACTATTTGAAGGCATCAATTGAATTAAAGAAATACTTAATTTTACATGTTAAGTTTTAATTTCTACTGAACGAATTCTAAATAGATAATGTATTTACATTTAAGTAGAACTAGACGTAAAGAAGAAGTATACATCAGCTCTTTCATTACAGTCTGCGTCATACGACAATTTGTATTCTCTAGAATACATTTCATAAAATTTACATTTATAGGATAAATGCAAATGCCGACCAACAAAGTACCTGCTTAATAGGCGTATTGAACCTGTGTACTAAACTTTCTTAGAAAGTTTGTGTAGGCGGTTCGTTTAATCCTCAGCAGGGCACCACCTGATTTGTCGTCGAGTGTAATTAGTTAGCAGGTGTATTTACTTACAACCGAGAATAACTACAATCAATATGTAACTAATTGCCAGCTACTACTTGATTTGTAAACCAAATAAAGTAGCATGATTTAAAAGAAATCCTACAGTGCCATAGCATGTAGCTTGGCTCAGTCTCACCAGGAATCGAGAAAAATGGCAATCACTGGAGGAGGTCTTCACCCGTAGAGGGTCCAGTAGGCATTAGGGCAACAAGCACACCCACTGTTACGCACTGAAATGTTCAAGAAATGCATTAGAAAATAAATACTATCTTATTTTCTTATGCATACCATGTTATGTTACAAGAAATTGAGCAATACTCTTCTCAATCTATCTAATAAATATTTATTTTGTTTCATTTATTTTGTCAAATAAGATTAATGGCGTTCGTTAGATCTGTAGTTTTTTCTTAGTAGAAGATAGTTTTTATATTTACGTAACCTTACCCAAGACGCCTGGTATTCTATTGGATGACCTCATCTTATATTGAACACATATTGTGTGTCATGTGATTTGTACTGATGTCAAATACAATCCCAATTGTATTTGATCAATAAACTAAAGTGGAGATATTTTTAGAAATGTCTTCTAATGGTCGTTACTGTAAGAGACATCGATTCGTCGTGGGTGTACCTACGTGTCTCATCGTAGAAATTAGTCTTACAGTCAGTTTCAGAGGTTCCCGATAAAGTTCTAGATAGCTATCTGACAGATACTGCCATACATAGGTACTTTATCTGGATTCTGTGAACCTAGGGGCTAATATGTATATTAGTTTTGTAGCCCCAGTCCGTTATTCTCTTTTATACTGGATATGTGCTACTAATTCCTTATACGGATTTACACCGTAGCCTAGCAGGTCATACAAGCTCAATGGTTTCTTCACACAATGTAATAATAACAAGGGATCTAGTACTCCGATCAACAACCCGCTGGCCTTGCCTTAATAACACTTGTGACTAAGAGCATTACCTCCTTTTTGGGATTGCCAGCTGTTTACTTCCACGGTATTACGATAATTTCAAGTACAGGGAAAATTAGTTTGTTTGAATTTGATTATGTAAAGTACAATTCAAATCTAAATGTTATGCGTATAGATAAGAATCAGAAAACGTACTACACCTACGTCATGGCCATAGTGACAAGGGCGGCTTATCGAATTAGAACAACTTNGTTTGTTTGAATTTGATTATGTAAAGTACAATTCAAATCTAAATGTTATGCGTATAGATAAGAATCAGAAAACGTACTACACCTACGTCATGGCCATAGTGACAAGGGCGGCTTATCGAATTAGAACAACTTCGGTGTTTGTTATCTTTTGTCTACAAGCAAGTGAATTTCGTGATCGGAATTGAATATCGATTAAGGAGTTCTGTTACCATAAACGAAACGATCGAAGTAAATGTTTACTATGAACTGTACATTAATAAACCTTTCATGATTAAATATTAAGAGCAGTTACTAATTAAATTAATATGGAGAACCATTAAGACATCCGAACCAGCAGGTTCTGCAGCTCAAAATACCTCAATTTGTTAAAGAACATTAATAGCTTCCATAGCTCTTTATTGGACTCTAGTCTAATCAGGGGTGTATTTACCCTTAGGCTAGAAGGGCTATAGCCCGGGGCGGCAGGCCGCGAGGG
>NWSH02000525.1:5096764-5107368 GCA_002382865.2 Heliothis virescens | reverse complement strand
CCTGAGATTAGCGCATTCAAACAAACAAACAAACTCTTCAGCTTTATAATATTAGTATAGAATTTCATACATAATACTCAATTAGTAGATAGATAGTCTTACAGGGAACATTACAAATCACTTATTTAAGGGAACTACTTGCTATACCTGAACAAAATACAACCTGTGTTAATCGGGCTAGCTTTAAAATAGTGATAATAAAAAAATATTCAAATTGTCCAGTAGTTTTAGAGTCTACACACAGACTAACAAAAAAAATCCTCTTTATTGTATTAGTATAGAATTATAGATAATGGTAAACTTTGTTTGAGATAGCAATAGATGCAACTATTCCGGAGGTTTTGTTTGTACAAAATAAATAACATAAATGATACTCTGTTTTAAAGAAAATGCTGCCCAAAATCCATTGTTTCTATAAATAATAAAATGTTTTTCAGAATAATTAAGTACAAAAGGCACATTAAACATGATTGTTATCAGCTTAATCTTTATCACTAAGCACAGATTAACACATATCAATTTACAGTCATTATATAACCACCAATGATAAAGAAAGGGGATTATGCTGTGTGAAATGATAACTAAATATAATACCTTATTTTGTTTTAATATTTCTATATATTTTTAATATAAATTATTAGATTATTGCATCATACAGTTCAAAATGCAATTATCAACTTAATGATTTTTCAGTTATAGATACATGAGTAATATTTTGTTATTCAATGAGTATAGGTTCTAAAACTTCATAAGTTATACTGCCTCGTTGGTCTAGTGGTCGCATAGCGCGATTGCCGATCATAGGTCTCGGGTTCGATTCCCGGGCCAGGCCGAAATCGCTTTATGGGTTTTAGAAACTTTCACTAAGCAGCCTGGATTTTGGAAGTTGGCGGTGTTGCACCCCCGTGCCTGGGAGGGCACGTAAAGCCGGCGTCCTCGAATGCTACTCAGTAGCAGTATATAAATCCACGACAGAGGTCGTCAGGCGGATTTGAGAAAATTCTGACACTAGGGCTTGTTAGGTGATTAAACCTGCAGCTCACTCGATAAGAAGAAGAAGAAGTAATAGTTCTATTATTAAGATGGTTATAAAGCGTGCCATTCATAACAACATGCCTAAGTTATGAGTTAAGGAAAAACCAACATAAAATTGCAATATTTACTATATTCTTTTATGGTATGATATAAGTCAATCATATTTAACCCGGCGAGAGTGTGGTGAAAAAATGTTACAAGGAGTATGTGGCAGGGTATGACATACCCGCTTAGAAATTTGGCTGTAAAACTTGATTCTAATAAAAAAATATTGTACAAATTATTTATTATTGTAAAACGACTATTCAACAAGGTAGCAAAAATAAAAATCTCGAGTTTTTTTCACAATTTTTATATTTTACTCAACTTCAATTAAATGACTATGAATTTTAAACAAAATTTNGTATCTTAAGTAAAGAAAGATAATAATATCACAAAAATGTATTATTTCTCAATTTGCTAAGGCAGTTTCCAATGTAAAGACAATGGATACCTATGTTTTATTATATACTAGCTTCCGCCAGCGGTTTCACTCGCTCTTCCGTGGGAACTACTGCGCGCACCCGGATAAAGAGTAGCCTATAACCTTCCTCGATAAATGGGCTAGCTAACACTGAAAGAATTTTTCAAATCGGACCAGTAGTTCCTGAGATTAGCGCATTCAAACAAACAAACAAACTCTTCAGCTTTATAATATTAGTATAGAATTTCATACATAATACTCAATTAGTAGATAGATAGTCTTACAGGGAACATTACAAATCACTTATTTAAGGGAACTACTTGCTATACCTGAACAAAATACAACCTGTGTTAATCGGGCTAGCTTTAAAATAGTGATAATAAAAAAATATTCAAATTGTCCAGTAGTTTTAGAGTCTACACACAGACTAACAAAAAAAATCCTCTTTATTGTATTAGTATAGAATTATAGATAATGGTAAACTTTGTTTGAGATAGCAATAGATGCAACTATTCCGGAGGTTTTGTTTGTACAAAATAAATAACATAAATGATACTCTGTTTTAAAGAAAATGCTGCCCAAAATCCATTGTTTCTATAAATAATAAAATGCTCTTCAGAATAATTAAGTACAAAAGGCACATTAAACATGATTGTTATCAACTTAATCTTTATCACTAAGCACAGATTAACACATATCAATTTACAGTCATTATATAACCACCAATGATAAAGAAAGGGGATTATGCTGTGTGAAATGATAACTAAATATAATACTTATTATGTTGTAATATTTCTATATATTTTTAATAGAAATTATTAGATAATTGCATCATACAGTTCATAATGCAATTATCAACTTAATGATTTTTCAATTATAGATACATGAGTAATATTTTGTTTCTCAATGAGTATAGGTTCTAAAACTTCATAAGTAATACTGGCTCGTTGGTCTAGTGGTCGCATAGCGCGACTGCCGATCATAGGTCTCGGGTTCGATTCCCGGGCCAGGCCGAAATCGCTTTATGGGTTTTAGAAACTTTCACAAAGCAGCCTGGAGTTTGGAAGTTGGCGGTGTTGCACCCGCGTGCCTGGGAGGGCACGTAAAGCCGGCGTCCTCGAATGCTACTCAGTAGCAGTCGTATATAAATCCACGACAGAGGCCGTCAGGCGGATTTGAGAAAACTTTGACACTAGGGCTTGTTAGGTGATTAAACCTGCAGCTCACTCGATAAGAAGAAGAAGAAGTAATAGTTCTATTATTAAGATGGTTATAAAGCGTGCCATTCATAACAACATGCCTAAGTTATGAGTTAAGGAAAAACCAACATAAAATTGCAATATTTACTATATTCTTTTATGGCATGATTTAAGTCAATCATATTTAATGTGCCTACATAATGCTAACACGCGACATTTTCAAACAGGTTAGAAAAGAAAACCGTCACAAAAGATGATCGCGTTGCTAACTTGGAGAAGGAAATCATGAAGAGGAAAGCCATGTTACATGAGATAAATGCGACGCTGCCGAAACAGAACAGCTTGTATCTGCGCATCATACTCGGAAACGTCAACGTGTCGATACTCAACAAAAATGACAAGTAAGAACATTTTTTTATATGCTTTATTGCGGAATTCAATAATCTATCTATCTCTAGATTTGCCTACCAGAGATAGAACATTGACATAAGCTCCATACAAGTAACGTCAAATTCCTATCTCTAGTAAGCAAATCAACAGATAAGTAGATGAAATATTGGGAACTGCTTCACGTAACCGGATAAAAGCCCACCTGCATCCAAGCCAATTTGATCTTAGTCGGTTCAATCGTTTTATAGATAAAGCGTGAAGAACAAAATCATTTTCGATTTTTATCGAGAAATTATAAAAGGTCTAAAGATAAAAAGTAATTTATTCAAAGTAGGCTGAAAATCAGCTCTTTTTGAAAGTCCATTTATACAAAAGACAGCCTCCCAAAATGGCCGCCCTTCACCACTTTCTATGTGTTTTTGCTGGAAGAAAAAATGGTGGAACAAACTCCTCAGCAGCTGTAAAATGAGAAACCAATTTATATGTCATAGGTCAATAAGTAACTCTGAACAATCTCAAACCTATGAGTTCAAATTTGCATTTTCATATTTAGACTCTAATGTTCTCAAAATAAATATCCAGATGTCTCGCGGTAAATCTGAATGTTTTGATTAACATCGCCGTTGTAGTTGCCAAAGGTCGTGTAGTAGGGCGACGCTACATCCTTAGGGGAAGGGTCAAATTTAACGTGAACGGAACACTAGATCAAAAGCAATAATATGTAGGACCATTATAGACCAATATAGTTGTACAGACGACAGCAGGTCAACCCATCCGAATCTGTAAAATTTTACTTGACATTAACCTTCCACTATTGTGATAGGGTTGAAAATCTATTGCAGAAATTTGACAGCTTGTGGTAACTTGATGTGCTCTCGTCTGTGTATATAAACTTCAATCGATTAATTCATAAATATCTAGCTGCGTACCTACATTGGATTATTACATACAGCACGTGTAAGGACCGATACAAACACGGAAATTAGTTAACGAAAGAGGCTATAAAATTAAATTACTTATAATTAAATGAATTTGAAGATTAGTTATTTCTAAAACATACATTTTTATTAGTAAGTAGTAAGTACGACTTTTTATTAAATTCGATCATACCGGTAGTGTACTAATACATATCACTCCGTGATTTGTAGAAAACCGTTAAAATGAAAAAGGACTATAGCTCCCTAATTATAAGGATCACTTTACCAAACACGATGTAAGCGGTCCATTAAAAATGACCTAGGGGTGAGCCGTGAAGCTAATTGTCGAGGAACTGTCGTATCTAATGACCACAATACTTACTAATGAGCATTAAGACTATACATAGAAAACGTGCCAAATATTAACTATGTGTCCCAGTTACTACTACTGAGTCATTATCTTGGTACTACTTGTACTTTGTTTGTTAATATAGGTAAGACCAAAGTACAATATCTTTGTTATTCCTGTTTTGTTTCTGATGAAGGTCCGTGACATCTGGTTTGTTATGAAATATACTTAATATGAAGTTACGATAAAGTATGAGTAGTTCTTGAATAAGTTCCCTTCCATTAGCAGCCATTTTTATTGTCCTAATGCAGGGCCTAGCCTTTTATCGGAGAAGGAATGAGCGTTAATCGGTTACTAAGCTGCGAGCTCCTCTTGATGTATGATTTTTCATGAATTATTATTATTTTGTCAACAGGTTCAAATACAAGGATGAATATGAAAAGTTTAAACTGATTCTCAGTGCTATAGCCTTCGTGTTAGCTGTTGCGAATCTTTACATAGATTTCAGGTAACCAATTATTTTGTTTGCTTATCTCTTCAATTCATTTTTAAAGTTTTCGAAAGAAATCGCTTAAAAAACTAAATTAAGACCTTTTTAGATACATTAAAAAAAAACTTACTTTTTAATTCCGTTAATATCTAAACGGAAAACAAAGTATATTTAATCATAGCCTCACGTTAGTTCAAGGCCTGCTACACTAGAAATACAATGCGTACACAATGTTCTAGGCCTCTTCAATTAATACTGCTGTTCCTACTGGTTTGGTATTACTGCACTCTGACGATTCGCGAGAGCATCCTCAAGGTGAACGGGTCGAGGATCAAGGGCTGGTGGAGGCTACACCACTTCATATCGACGGTGGTTGCTGGCATTTTGCTGATCTGGCCACAGAACGAGCCGTGGAATATGTTTAGACACACGTTCATGTGGTTCATCGCTTATATCAGTAAGTAAAACGAATTCAGTCAACGTAAAAGTAATTTCAAGGTTCAGTATAAAAGATAATTGGTGTGGAAGAGTTTGTATTGCAGTGGCCCCATGCGCACATACGAGGAGACACTGGAGTAGTTTACCCGTTAAGAGTATTACGACTTCTCGTAAAAATAGTCTACAAAACTTTCTTTGTAGATGCAAAACATACATATAGGACAGAACTGGTTTATGACAACGACATTGCATCAAATCAGTACAGAAAGGCCTTCTTCACCCTAGCAACTATTTACATATCTATGCTAACATACACCTATGAATGTCAGGCAATTCAAAAGACACTACATAGTTTGTAAATAAATACGTGATTATCTTGACATTACAATGTATAATGCAAGCAGGTAATCTAAACAAAATTGACCTCTCGCTGACCTTACTGATGGTGGATGTCATAACTGCACCGATCAGACATGGGTGGAGCAGAATTATCGTTTTCAAAATTCGCAATTAGTCGATAATGATACTTAATTATGTTTGTGTTTAGCAACGACTAAATGGACTGGAGTAAATATTACAAACACATTCAAAGAAGTGTGTGACTTTTCTTATGTAATACTTTTCAGTACGTTTTAAAATCCAAAATTATTTTCGCAGGTGTAGTCCAATACATGCAGTTCAGATACCAAAGCGGTGTTCTGTACAGGCTAAAGGCGTTAGGCGCTCGCCATAACATGGACATTACCATTGAAGGATTTCACTCGTGGATGTGGCGGGGGCTGTCGTACCTGCTGCCATTCTTGTTCGGCGGCTATGTATTCCAATTGTACATCGCGTATACGTTGTACAGTCTCAGTTACCACCCTGATGCCACCTGGCAGGTATGTACTTGATATATATTTTAGTCTATAGTTGTGTACGAGGTTTTGACAGTTAGGCATGCACTTAACAAACTTATGAAAATGGACCGTGGAATTTAGTCATGAAATTCTGAAGGAGGCTTATCTTTTGTAGTTAATCGTTCATGTATAACAAATATTAGTTACACATAACTAATGTTGCCTAGATAAATATTCTAAACCGCTTAAATTAATTGCACATGAAAATGTATTGTAGTAAGTTCGAATAATTAGGTCGGTACAACTGTTAATTCGCATTATGAAGAAATTTCTGTACCTATAACTACAACACCGAGTTCTAAGGCTGTAAAAAAAATGACGGTCTTAAGAACCACACTAGTAAACAGCTCCTAAATATTGTGCAAACTGTACTATTAATCTGTTGCACACTAATATAATAGAACGATATATAAAACGCATGTCCTGTAACAAACTACAACAGATCCCAGCATTAAGTTTATCATTCCTGACGATCGGCATCGGAAACTGCGCGACGACGCTCATCGTGATCCCTCAGAAACTCAACGAGCAGGTACAGTGGAACTGAACCGATTGGACAACGCGACGCGTCCGACGCGACGCACGCTGTGTGACGTAGTGACGTAGACTTTAGGCCTTAGGGCATGTACGCTGAAGACCGGCGCGCGCGCATCTACTTAAACGAACATCTATGACAAATTATACATACATTTACGTAAACAAGTCGTTAAAAAATCAATTAGTAAAATGGATCTAGCCCTGTTAATGATGACAAAACCGCGACGCCATCTTCTGTTTAAATGCTTTAAGTAGATAATTAAATAGAGGAAAGCATTTGGTTATTGAAATTTTTATTGGCTATTTGGTAATCATATGCTTCTCCGGTTAGTGTGCTTTCAGACAAATTGTGTTGGCTTTTTATGTAATTTGAAATAAATCTTTTTTTTTCATATATTCTAAGATTTTTATAAATATTGGAATTATTAAATAACGCAAGAAAAAAATGTGTTGGTTGGCTGAAAGCATACACAGTAATGTAGCTCTGATTATTTATATAATAATCCCTATTTTTGGAGGTATGTAATACTTCAATAATAGATTTTGTATTTATATATTTTTTCCGCATACGTTAATCAGAGCTGCAGTATCGAAATGAACTCGAATGCATTTGTAGTGTTGATGTTTCGAACCCGTGGACCAACTTGTTCCATCATAGATAGTAGAACCTTAGATTTTATAACATATTTGTTTTGGTATTTCAATAAATTCTTCGTAAATACATAAGAATTTTACGATAATTTCTTAATATATTCTATATAATATTAGCCGGGGACTATCGCAAAAGTGCTAATGACATACTGTTTTTGTATAAATTTCGTTCCAATTATTGCATTTTATTTTGTAATATTATGTACGTTTACGTGCATTTTACACAACAATGTGATAATATCAGTAGCTAAACAATTATATTTTATTCAAATCTAGCACTCGAATATTTATGACTAAATATTTATTTGAATATTTATCAAGTTACTAAACCTTGCTTTATCGAACGCGATGAAACAAAACCATTCATATTTTACATCAAATTACTAATATTATTTTCTTATCCTAAGTATGACTATCTAACACTCCACTAACTAAATTACTAATATATTATTTGTATGCTATATGAAATTAGTTTATATTATTTATTATGTGTACTTTTCTATTTTCAGTAAATAACTGGACTTCATATTCCTATTCCTTTTTAAGGAGTCTGTAATTTATGGATTTCGTATATTATAATTATCTGCACATCGAATTTAAATTATGTAGATGAAAATGCTTTTGCTGTACATATTTAAGTATCTATATTTCCAAATATTATAATTTATCACTTTATGTTTATATTAAAATATGAACAAATATTGTGCCAAAAATGTATTTTCTGTTTTGCTTTTAAGATTTGCATATGTTGAAAGGTATGCATTTGAGTAGATATTAGCTTTTGCAAATAGCTTGATCAATATAGATGGCGTAACTGGGCATTATTTTCCAATACTTAGCGCCAGTTCCTCAGGTTTCAGCTAAAATTGTAGATAGCTGTCTGACATAGATATGTTTTTATGTGTGGCTACTTTATCTGTAAACCATTATAATTATGAAACCTATATAAATTGCTCTATTGACCACAACATTAAATGAAATGTGTATTATAGACGATTGTTTAATAAATGTGTTTATGAAGTCAAATCAATCATGCGTGATTTATAACATCGACCAATAGCTTATTTATGTTATAATCTCCTTGTACTCTCTTACGGTCAAGTGTAAAAACCAACAGAGTACTTGCAAGTAAACACTAAAAAGAAAACATATGATTCACATGAGCAAATAAATGTTTTATCTTTTATCTAATTTGTTAACATATCGACTCAAACAACGATTATGAAAAGCAATGCATATTTCGAAAGTGTTTTGCACGAGTTACTTGTACTATTGTGCATGTGTTGATGTTCTTGTCTGCATCAGATATGTCACTTGGAGGGTTGACGCGAAAATGTACGAGTCTCGTTATCTCATCTTGTTTTTAATGTACAGGTTATTTATTTCATATTTGCATTTCTCAAACACCGAGTGACATATCGAATCGCATTTTATACGATTTTTTTTTTTTCAGAAGTTATTACTGGAAAAAACAATAGGTAGTAAACTGCTTTTTATTTATTTCAGTGGATCTGATGATAGTGTATGTGAATCTAGTTATTGTAAAAGGCACAAATAGTTCATTTTAAATAAATTTTGAGAGGGTTTATTTATTCATTAATTGCGCCATAATTACATAAGTATCTATTTGCTAACTGCATCACAATTTTGGTAATTTTTTGTATGGGGTCTTAAAATAAAATTTCATGTTAATTTAGATCTTGTAAATGATGGACATAAATATAAGATGGAGAAGTAAAACTAGCTTGTAATTAGATGAGCCGTCCTACAAATAATAAGTAATGGTTATTATAATATTAATGTGTTATCAATCTTTATAGGGCTAGTCATATTCTGACAAGGCTGTTTAGCTGTTACTTTATGATGGAATTAATGCAGGTATCCTGAATAAACTGATAATGTTTTAATGATAATGATGTTATCGTTTTGTTGTAGACATCGATATCACGGCAATAGCAATAATTTTACGCAACTGGTGACTTGTCCGGGCCACATCTGCCATCTGCTATTTATTACTGCTTAGATAAATTTAGATTGGGTGATTTCGCTAGGCTTTATCTTTCTTATTTATTGGCATTGTTAGATACGCTTGATTAATGCTCTGGTGGTGGTATATTTTAGACTATAATATAAAGGATTAATTAAAGCAATATTGGTGCTACATCTGTGCTTAGAGACAAAAACACGAGACGTAAAATGCTGTAAACAAAAAAATATATAGAGTTGGTCGAATTGAGAACCTCCTTTTTTTGAAGTCAGTTAATTCTATCGAATTGGGAAGTTGTGGTCCGGGCATTGTACAGAACTTCAGATAGATATACTTAGAAGTAATAGGTATTTATAATGATCTATGATGCAGGATAATAAAGGGTAATAGACAGGCTCGTACACATGAGAGTGAATATTTCGTGCCTTGATCAAACAATAAACTATTCGTAATTTAGTGATAATGTTGTACTTATGCTTTGTATAATATTCGATTAATTTATAATGGTTGTTTTAGCTCTTATTTTGTAATGGATGTTATTTATTTGAATGCATTGATGAATAAATTTGTTTTTTCAGCGATATTTGCATTTTTATATTTATTTTATGTATATTTTGTTTGCACCATCGACAGATATCTTACCTGGCGGCTTTGTTTCTTACATTGCACTCTCTCAACATGTACACAATACTGCAGACCTTGCACAGGAAATATCAAGGTGGTTTGAAGCTACGGTACAAGTTACGTGCAATTGCCTACCGTCTATCCAATGAGCTCACAGTATTGGTACGTGCATGATGTATCACTTATTAGCGTACGTTGAACTTCCTACTCTGAGCTAATCACGTGTTTACTTAAAGAGTCTACATTGAAAAATAGGATCTAACATCTTAATTTTGTGTATTACGTACCTACAAAATTCGAGAGTATTTTTATCGGCTTATATAATCATTTTAGCGGCTGATTAACTCAGAGTGGGAGGGAACTTGTTTGGGTTAGAGGTTGGAGGTCAGATATATTTTTTTCAGTTATGTTTGTCCAACTTTTACATATTTATTTATATTATTCCACACTCAAATATACCTTATAGATGTATATTATTAAGGTACTTTAACTGCCCACTATGTCAATAAAATAATACACTTCAGAAATATCTGTGTTACAAAATAATAATAGTCATTAATTTTGGCAAGGGAATACTGTCAGGATTTGAATAGTTCAAGAACTTGAAAAGTCTATTTATGGTGTG
>NWSH02000525.1:5068880-5080368 GCA_002382865.2 Heliothis virescens | reverse complement strand
AACTTATCCAACACTGTAAGAATTTTTCAAATCGGACCAGTAGTTCCCGAGATTAGCGCGTTCAAAT
Source organism: Heliothis virescens (assembly GCA_002382865.2). Lineage (NCBI taxonomy): Eukaryota > Metazoa > Arthropoda > Insecta > Lepidoptera > Noctuidae > Heliothis > Heliothis virescens. Next base: position 5,080,301 of record NWSH02000525.1, on the reverse strand, counting down.
AAACAAACAAACTCTTCAGCTTTATAATATTAGTATAGATTAAATACTCTTAATCAACAACATTATTTATTATTATTTATTTAGATAAAGATTAAAATTATTACGTTGATACAACTCTTAACAAATAATGCATTCATTTCCACCAAAGATTACCATAANAAGTTTTATTTATATAGAAGAAGGAGTAGATAGAAGACTACTCGACGCACCCGGATAAAAAGAAACCTATAGCCTTCCTCGATAAATGAGCTATCCAACACTGAAAGAATTTTTCAAATCAGACCAGTAGTTCCTGAGATTAGCGCGTTCAAACAAACAAACTCTTCAGCTTTATAATATTAGTATAGATTAAATACTCTTAATCAACAACAATATTTATTATTTATTTGGATAAAGATTAATATTATTACGTTGATACAACTCTTAACAAATAATGCATTCATTTCCACCAAAGATTACCATAAAAACGGTTCTAGAGAGTTAATCTTAAAAGATAGACATATACTGTCGCGGACCTTTTTTTAGCTCATTTTAAGAGTATATATTTTTATACACATGACATATATTTTTGGTATCTTCAACCGTTTTCGCAGCGCACGTAACGAAAGCCCTCAAGGATGAATAATTTTTCCCGTTTTTTCCACATTTACCATTATTTCTTCGCTCCTAATAGTTGCAGCGTGATGTTATATAGCCTAAAGCCTTCGTCGATAAATGGGCTATCTAACACCGAAAGAATTTTTGAAATCGGACCAGTGGTTCCTGAGATTAGCGCGTTCAAACAAACAAACTCTTCAGCTTTATAATATTAGTATAGATATAGACGTAGATTTTGATATGTGTACCTATCTAATAATTTTAATAAATAAATAACTCTAGTTAATATTCAATATGAGGCATGATCTTATCTTTCGCGGTTATAATATCCCACAAAGTAATTTCTGATGTCCTTGTTTAACTCGGAAACTTCTTATAATTTAAATGTTACTGATTAAACTTTTTATTGCGAAATATCACAGTATATCTTTCTCTATTGAGATAAGGTTGAAAACTGCAGAAAGTTGACAGATTGTGGTAAGTAATTTGATGTGCTGTCGCCTGTACCAACAAAAACTATAGTATAAAAAGAACCCTGGACACAAAAATCTTAGTTCCCTCAAAAAAAAAAATAACAAAATATTACGTCGCGTTGAGTAACCAAAATAAAAAAAATAAGAACTGGTCCCCCCAAAAACTTGATATTTATTCATTTGTACTAATACTATAAATGCGAAAGTTTGTGAGGATGGATGAATGTTTATGTGTATGTATGTTTGTTACCTTATTTCACGAAAAAACTACTGGACGGATTTGGATGAAACTTGGCAGTAATATAGCTTATNTCTCTATTGAGATAATGTTGAAAACTGCAGAAAGTTGACAGATTGTGGTAAGTAATTTGATATGCTGTCGCCTGTACCAACAAAAACTATAGTATAAAAAGAACCCTGGACACAAAAATCTTAGTTCCCTCAAAAAAAAAAAATAACAAAATATTACGTCGCGTTGAGTAACCAAAATAAAAAAAATAAGAACTGGTCCCCCCGAAAACTTGATATTTATTCATGTGTACTAATACTATAAATGCGAAAGTTTGTGAGGATGGATGAATGTTTATGTGTATGTATGTTTGTTACCTTATTTCACGAAAAAACTACTGGACGGATTTGGATGAAACTTGGCAGTAATATAGCTTATATATCAGAATAACATAATATAAAAATANCCTCTATTGAGATAAGGTTGAAAACTGCAGAAAGTTGACAGATTGTGGTAAGTAATTTGATGTGCTGTCGCCTGTACCAACAAAAACTATAGTATAAAAAGAACCCTGGACACAAAAATCTTAGTTCCCTCAAAAAAAAAAATAACAAAATATTACGTCGCGTTGAGTAACCAAAATAAAAAAAATAAGAACTGGTCCCCCCAAAAACTTGATATTTATTCATTTGTACTAATACTATAAATGCGAAAGTTTGTGAGGATGGATGAATGTTTATGTGTATGTATGTTTGTTACCTTATTTCACGAAAAAACTACTGGACGGATTTGGATGAAACTTGGCAGTAATATAGCTTATATATCAGAATAACATAATATAAAAATAATAATAAAATAATAAAAACGTTTATTGTTCAGACTTTGTTGCAATTACAATTAAGATACACTGTCACTTNAACAACTACGAAGTGTTTGGGCATATTTTATTTATATCGACAAACCATAATAATACTATGGTTTTGGGCTCAAAATTTAAAAGCATAAAATAAAAATCTTTATGACAAAAAAAATACAAATAAGTTTTTTTGACAGAATGAATGAATGATTGTCTGGAATGTCACTATGGTCAGCCATCTGAGAGCAGAGAGCCTAATACTCTATGATTGCTCTATTACTCTATGCTATGAATATCACCTTTGCCTCGATTTGAGTATATGTTTATAAATTACGTTTACGTTTATTTTATGTATTTCGCTATTATTTTATAAGGTCTTGAGTGTTTTTTTTTGGATAAGTGTTTTTGTACCCCTGTGAATCAAGTTACTAAGTATAAGGATAGCTTGTTTTGTTACATTGAACAAAGTAAGTTTTGACAAAATGTTTTTTTTTGGCATTGCTATGTATAACTTCTACTTTACCAATACATATAAGATAGCTGGCCTAATATTATAAATTTACCTTATTTGCTTCGTATCCCTTGTGTTTAAAGCCCATAAAAATAATGGACGAGAACACTAAGCATTTATCCTAATGTTGTTGAAGTAATTACTGATCTCAGTTTTTCCAAACATTGATCAACCCTAGACTAAAAACTTAAAAACATGTACGTTCCACATTTTCTGTAGGGTGTCCTACATAAGCATCTTTTTCTGCTCCAAGGTAGTGTTTCATGCATTGCATATTTTGATTACAGAAACAATCATGGGTGGATGCCGGTGCTCATACCGGAATTGCTCTCTAAGAACCGATGGCAAGACTCACATGTTCCACTATCCGGTGTTTGACAAAGTGCGCTGTCATCAATGGCTAACCAACGCACGCAAATTAGAATTCCTCAACTTAAAAGTGTCACAACTCAAGAACAGAGTTGTGTGTCAGCATCATTTTAAGGATGAAAACTTTATGAACTTTAAGGTGAGTTTGTTCTAAGTTGTAAGCATGACTTAGGCACAATTTGTGCAGCATGTTAAGACTAATAAGGGCAGGTTTCCAGGGGAAACTTTTTTTCAAGTCCATATATTCAAAGTGTTTTTTATCTCTAGTTATTTCATTTGATTTTGTGCCATCTATGTTTATTGATGAGCATGATGCAGTACATCCTAATAATTTTTATTATATTTTTTATCTTTAACCTATATTTAAATAATAAATGTAATAGAAAATCTGACTATTATGCTGTCACTTTTAAATTATTAGAGTCATACCAAATTGATACAATCAATAACCATTGTTTGTTACTAATATTTCAGAAAGACAAACTAACATTTGATGCAGTGCCTACTGAAGATGGACCTTACTGTGATTCTAGTCACTTAGAAAAATTAAAAGGCGAACAAGATGACACAAAAGTCTTCAGCATATCTCTTGATGATATTGAAAATGAATATTTGACTATAGTTGACAAAAAAGCTAATTTCTCCGTGAAATATGGAGATTTCCTAACAAATTGTGATTTGATGGAACTAGATGCTTTAAATTCATTAACAGAGATAAATGATAACAAGCAAATTAATTTAGAGGGTCTGCGTGTGCTGGATTCCAATCCCAGTGTACCAAAGGAAGTTAGAAAAGTAAGACGGACTAGAAGGAAAGATATAGGAAGTTCTAGCAAGAGTATCTTAAATAAGAACAATAAGAATAAAAATGCAAAAGTTCAGGATAACTCTGTAATAGTCAATACTAATAGTACAAATCCCAGTAAAGAAAGTGAAACACGTCAAACAGAAGGTGACAAAAGTTCTGCTGCTGTTAATGTATCAGTTGTGCCTGTTGAATATGAAAAAATACAATTAAGTGAAAAGAATCAGCAGAATGTAGGTCAGTCAATTGAATTAAATGTTTTTGATGAACCAAAACATGTTGACCAGAATGAGGTAAATATTTTCCAATCAATTGAAGAACCAGCTTTCGGTAAAACACATGAACAGAACCAGGTGAATGCTTATCAGCCAGTTGAAGCACAAGTATTTGATCAAACAAATGTCCATAGTCAACTTAATTCACAGCCACCAGCTCAAGTTCATCATGAAATAATATTTAATGACCAGGACTTAAACATGCATCAACCAATTGAAGCAGAAGTGGTTAACAAAACAAAGCCACCTAACAAGACTAATAATAGTGATACAAGACTTGAAAATAAGAAAATTAGGATTATATCGGAGAAGAAAATCATACCAGGTATTGGAAAACTACAACCAATTTCTCCTACTACAGTTTTACCTATCCCTAATAAGAAGTCTTTCAATGCTAAACCAATCAAACAAATACCAGCAGTACCAGACACTTCCAATAACAATATGGCTGTAGAGGCACCAAGGAGTTATTCTATTCTGAAATCTAACAGAGAAGGAGATAAAAGTCCCAATGTCAGTACACATAGTACTTCAATTGTTAAAAATATGATCCCTCCAGAAAGAGTGGCAGCAATTGCAGAAAAAAGGAAATTTAATATGAAGTTGAGGGATATAATTGAAGATTGTTTAGATAAATTAGATGACAATGATAAGTCTGGTTATGATGTTAGAAAAGAAGCTCATAACAAGAGAATAATAGACAGCAAAAAGGGTCAAGTGTGTAATTTTCTTGCTAGAGATCCACAGCTTCCTACTTTTCAAGAATATACTATAGCTTACTTAGAAGCCAGAATGAAGAAGATGGAAAATAATTTACTCAATAAAATAGAAGAAAATTCTCAAAAAATCGGGGAATTAAAACAAGCATATGGACCATCAGTTAGTAAAAAATCTGTTCATACTCAAACATCAGTCCATGAAGATGTTCATAAAAAACAGCTTTACCACGAACTCTCCAAGTATTTGAGCAAAGAGGCAAATAGTTTAATATATGAAGAACTTTTTATAAATAAATATATTCAAGATGTGCCTAAATCATCCGCAAAACGGCGTAAGTACAGATGATGAATGGTCTGCAAATAAAATTATACAGTTGTTATATGCTTTTAATTAATTTATAACTATAATTTTAATTACAGAATAATTATACAAGTTTTCTTATACTTAATTTTTCACTTGTACCAAACTTTTACCGATGTTGTCTCCTCTAAATAAACCTATAAACGCATCAGGAGCGGTATCGAATCCATGAGTTACGTGTTCTCTGTATTTTAGTTTTCCTTCTTTAACCCATTTCAAGTTTTGATGTACACCTTCTAAAGTGCGATCAGCGAATCTGTTTACCAAAAACCCTTCAATTCTTAGTTCCTTACTGACAATTGACGGTTGAAGAATTGTTGCTGCAAAAAAAATGATTGTGGATAGTCAAATACATATGTTTAAACATTTACAAACCTTTGTACTAAACCCACCTTTTCGCTTTTCGGGATCAGTTTCATTGTAACTTGAAATGGCTCCACATACGGCGACCCTACCGTATTGATTCATCTGAGACATGATCATACTGCTGATTTCCCCACCAACGTTGTCGAAGTAGCAGTCTACGCCATTCGGCGCGCTATCTTTAAGAAATTTTAGTATATCTGTTGTTTTATAGTTTCCTGCGTAGTCAAAACCTAGTTCTTTGATTAACCATTCACATTTTTCGTCAGTGCCTGCGAATCCGATCACTTTGCAACCTACGAAAAACGGCAAACAAAAAATATAATAAAGTAGGAATTTTCCAAAAAAATAGATTATGCCACGTTGCTAGGAATTACCTAGGATCTTAGCAATTTGTCCAACATGGGAGCCGACCGCGCCTGCCGCGCCTGATACCACCACCGTTTCGCCTGCCTTTGGTTTGCAGATTTCGGTGAAGCCTGAGTAAGCAGTGTTCCTGTTGTGAGAACATAATAATAGGTACCTAAGTAAGTTGTTTGATGCACTTAATAAATTCATCAAAAACAAAAAAAAAATGGTACAGAACTAGGTACGTCTTATAAGTAACATACCCTACGCGGCCACATACTCCAAGGGCCAATGAGATAGGCAAGTCTCCAAAGTCTGGCAACTTGTGCAGATACGGTTTTTGCATACAAAACTTTTCATTTTCGGGTTTAGTAATTGTGTGGGTCCTCCAACCGAAATGCCCCATCACCCATGTTCCTACAGGATAATCGGGATTCTTGCTTTCTATTATTCTGAAAATGCAGGAATTAGAAATGCGTATAGCTTTGTTGGAAATAATTACTTATGTTTCTTATTTTAATCGCAATAAGCAAAATAAGTACTAACTTTGCTACTTGGCCTCCAATCATATCACAAGGAAAACTTGTACCAAGTTTCATGCGCTGATATGGATCAACGCTGATGTATGCTGCCTCAGCTAAGAATTCTGTAAGCACAGAGATGCCTTAAGATATTAGGAAATCTTTAGATGCCTGTTTATCCGCCTTCATATACCTTTACAATGTTATATATGTAGGTAAGTATGCGCCTAAATCAAAGAAAGCAAGCCATATTAGTCGCAACTTACCATTTTCTTGTAGTTCTGGAAGTTCCTCTTCAACAACTTTGAAATTACTTTTCTTAGGCTCTCCTACGAAAGGATTCAGAACAACGTATTTCTTTGCTATGACCATAGTGATTGAGAGTGTTTATGATACCCAGGTATCTTAATAACTAGAACACGAATAATTAGAACCTAATAAAACACTGCCTTCTACAAAATATTCAGAGTAGTAAGATATTCTGGCTGAGAGTCACTGATTAAAACGTAACCAAAGTTTTATTTACTAAATTTTAGTAGGTATATAAAGAATTGTACCTTAGGTGCTACCTAATAAGGTCTATTTCCATCTTCTTTGCAATGCTGGGCACTCTAAACAGGTTATCTTATTGATAAATAAGGTATTTTGATACAGATACACAGACAATGCAAGTTGGCTTGTAATTACTTTAATACGAAAATTTACATAATATTTGTGCCTATATAATAGTCAAAAAGCACAGCACCTACCTATAGTTTCTTAAAAACAGGTACCTTCCTATTAGTACTAGTACTATTTCTTACATTACTTCTTGTAAAATAGCTTTTGAATGAATTCTGTGTTATCTGTATTCATAATAATAGCGGGAAATTTAAAATCTGATATGCATAGAAAATATCCAAGTTCTCAACTAAATTACTCCCTGCAGTGCAAGGCCGGGGAGGGGGTAGCAAGTCTTCTAATAAACGTAAAACAATAATACACAGGACCTATGTATTGGCTGGCGGCTATGCTATGTAAGTAAATCCTGCTTATCGCATCCTACCAATTAATATGCGCAATTTAATTGATCGTCTAATATAGGCTGCTTGTCTGCCCGTAAATTTCATATCCAACCTGTAAGCTTTCCTGTAAACAAGTCTTCATCGTCTTGTTCATATCTTGGAGTCATAGATTTCTGTCACTCAATTTGACAACATAGTAATTGTGAATTGTGAAAGGTGTTTCGGGGTTTTCACTGTAGCGCTGTTGTAATGAATGCGAGTAAATCGCTTCAATAAGGCCATAACAATGTTTCAAAAAAACATCTCATGGTTTGAGTTGTGGCTCATGAACACGATTGTTTTTGATTAAGTAAATCTTGTGTTTATAAAAATGAGCCGCGGGCACAGTAAAAAAAGAGAGAGCCAGGACGGAATGAAGTAAGTTTCATGTAACTTGTTAGGAACCTTCTACTTCAGCTGCTTACTTAATGGTTATCTATTCTTATGATAAGTGAGTGACCTACGTAATAGGTACTATATATTCTAGCTGTCCGTTGTACATACAGATGTTTCTTGATCAACTTTTTATCTCTTAATGGTAAAAAAGATTTTTCATATTTTCAGAAAAAAGAAAAGCAATGAGCCAAAGGAGACTGCGCCTTCAATTTCATATTTTACATTGGTATAGTTCTAGTTTTCTGTCCTCCTTAAAAGTCCTTCCTTGGAAGTCGGTATAATTTTACGTAGGCAATTGGCACTGGCCCTTATACCTAGACTAAGGGCATGTTCAAGTAAGACCAGATAGCAATAAACTGCGATTTTTTGTAGCGCTCACGGTAATAATTTATTTTCAGTACAGATTTTCATCAAAGCTTGATAAATTCTTGATAGCCGTATCAATAATAGCCTCGTTTGTGGCCGGAGTTACGCTGCCATACGCCATAACTCTAGTGGCAAATGTGTTTCAAAATATGATTACGTATGACAAGGCGGTGCAAGCTGGGACTCAGAACGATGAAGCCTTTCTACTGAGTATGCATAATTTTGGCGTCAAGTACTCATTGATTGGCGTCTTGTTATTCTTTTGTGCATATCTAGGATCTGCATTGATGAACATTACAGCTATTAATCAGGTAACATCATTAGAGCTCACTTGCCATACACCTACTGTTCATGCCTCTAAAGCAATGAACATTGACATAAGGGAAATATTTCAGGTGTATAAAATCAGAGAAGAATATTTAAAAGCAGCTTTAAATCAAGATTTTGCGTATTTTGACTGTCATCAAACTGGAGACTTTGCATCTAAAATGGCAGAGTGAGTTCTCATCAGTCCTTTAATTTTTAGGAAAGGGCAACGATTTTATTCATTTAAAAGAAAGTAAGAACTCTTTGTTTAAATAAGTCTAAAATAATAAACATGATATCAATCTTTCGACAATATTTATGGAAACTTTCTCTTAGCGCGTGTTGTTGTTCCAGCGATGTAATAAAACTTGAAGAAGGTATCGGCGACAAGGTGTCGGCATTCGTGTACAGCGTGACCACGGCCATAGGTTGCATCCTCATGGCGATGCTGAAGGGGTGGAAGTTGGCGCTCCTCTGCCTTACCACTACGCCGATCACGTTTACGCTGGTCGGCCTGACTGGCCGAGTATGTGCTAAACAACTCTTCTATGTGTAGAAATTGTACACTTACTTGTATTTCTCCTTAGGTACTTATATAGGTAAAATGATAGATGCGAGGGATTATTACTTTCTGTAGGATCCATACTACCTACCTATTTTAAAACGGTAGCTTGTTTCCAACTTTAATCACAGCTATGACTTTTAATAATCATGGTAGATAATCTATTGCTGATTTATTTCTTCTAAATAGTTATATTGTCGCTTTGGGTTCTTCAGATTTAAAAATGTAAACAAAATATTTGATTCAGATAGCAGATCGTCTCTACAAGCAAGAGGCGCTTGAGACAGGTCGAGCTAGTGCGATTGCACAAGAAGTACTGAGTTCTATTCGAACAGTATACTCTTTCAATGGTCAGAAGAAAGAATTGGAGCGATATAAGACACCACTGGCAGCTGCTAAGAAGATTCATATCAAGAAAGGTACCCTTGGAAGGAAATACAAGAAAGTAATTGTTATTGTCGAATTTGGATTTAATCAAATTTTTGTTTTGCAGAATTTTTTACAGGCCTATCGATGGGTTTTCTGTTCTTCTGCATATTCTGCTCCTATGCTTTGTCATTTTACTTCGGAATTTATCTCGTGATAAACGACTCGGCAAACTATAACGCTGATGTCATGTTTTCAGTTAGTATGTCAGTTGTCATAAAAATATGAGATTTCTACGTAATTAAAGACACGTTTTGACTCTGTTGTTGTTGTTCCAGGTGTTTTTTGGTATAATGACAGCGCTTGGAAATCTTGGCTTGGTAGGATCTCTAGTGCGTTCGTTCGGCCTGGCCCGAGGGGCTGGAGCTCAGATATTTAATCTTTTACAAAATAAACCGACAATTGATCCGCTGTTGGACCGTGGCTTGAAACCCTTTACACCTGTAGGAACTATCGAATTAAAGAACGTAGTGTTCCACTATCCTTCTAGACCAGATGTGCCTGTTAGTATTTAGACTATAGTTTCACTCAAGTCTTCCTTATCATGTTTTTCATAAATTTTATGGTTATTTGCCATCTTTACAGATATTAAGAGGTGTAAGTTTGACCGTGCAACGTGGACAGTCCGTTGCCCTTGTAGGACACTCGGGTTGCGGAAAATCTACAATCATTCAGCTTATTTCCCGCTATTACGATGTAGTTAGTGGCACTGTAAGCATTTTCATAGTTTACTTATGATTGTTCAATTTGATTAATTGTCAAGTAACAGTTGCGATTGATTGTAACGACTAAAGCTACTAAGCACTACTTTCTTTCGACTGAAAATTTAAAATTGTAAGCGTTCCTACAAACTAGGTGTGTGTGGACAATATAGACGTGCGTGACCTATCGGTACAATGGCTGCGGGCGCAGATCGGGTTGGTGCGCCAGGAACCTGTGCTGTTCAACAACACGGTGCGGGAGAACATACGGTTCGGACGCGAGGAAGCCACCGACGCAGACATACGAGCGGCCGCTAAGGAGGCTAATGCTCATGACTTTATCACCAAACTGCCGAAGGTATTAAAGAATCCTTATTTCTCTAATTGTAAGTTTGACATCTCTCTCGATTTCCCTCCTATCAGTTTGTTTTTCGAGCAGAACGTAGTAGGTAGTTAGACGTTATGGAAATTTCGGCATTTTCGAAATATGTTTGAAAATAAGAATTGGTCTGTGTTCATCTTTTTCAGCCACAGTTACATTTGAATTATAAACTACGTCTCAATATTTATCTAAACTAGGTAGGAAATATATGTAGGAAGTCGCTACATATGCTTTAAAATATCCTCAGGGCTATGATACGCTCGTAGGCGAACGTGGTGCGTCTTTGTCCGGCGGACAGAAGCAACGAATCGCGATAGCCCGCGCTTTAGTACGAAATCCTCTTGTGCTTCTATTGGACGAGGCCACCAGCGCCCTGGATCTTGCTTCCGAAGCTAAAGTGCAATCAGCACTGGATAAGGTTTGCTAAAGTTTATTACCGTATTATCGTTTAAATTTCAACTCGATACCTCCACAGTTTTTCTGAAAAGTCTTGACTGAAAAAGGGTCTTGACACACAAACGGAGATCAAAGCGATCTTATAGGGTTTTCCCTTTGAGGTAGGTAATAATAATAATAATGGCGTCCTAGCCGATTATCGGCCACGGCGGCTGTTCTCATATAAGGAGATCAGCCAGCTGCGCAGGACATATTATAGTGCACAAGCATTTGCGCAGACACAGGTGCACTCCCTATTCCCTCACTCTCATAACCCGATGGGACGGCAATCCGACACGACCGGAGAGAGATCAGGCGCAGGACCGACATTAACGTGCTCTCCGATGCACGGGTGTATCAATCACCAACTTCCAACT